>JAGFPH010004323.1:62779-73918 GCA_018207615.1 Philaenus spumarius | reverse complement strand
GTGTTTCTATACTGCAAACTGTACGTCCAATCACCAGACGAAATTAACTCGGTTTAGACGAACATGTTTCTATACATATTTTTTTTCAAATACGAAATTCTTTCAATGAAACTATTTGAATGAATAACAACAAATTCATTCAGCGCACGTAATGAATGTGGAGAGCTGTCAAGGGGACAAAAAACAGTCGCTTTTATAAAGCTAATCCTCAGGGATAACGGCATCGGTCTAAATATTCAGTTGGACGGAAATATAATTGTAAAAGAAAAACAATTTTTTTCACTGTGTAGCTAATGTTTCTTTTATATATTCGTTTTAGGCCTAATTCATAGTACTCTTATTTCAAGTTTTGGTTATTGGACTCACACGAGTTTGCACGATTTATAACTGTGATCCGTTTATCAGATCTGAAGTGGGAAATGTTTGCCAACTTTTAAAATATTGAATATTAATATTTACTTCCAAATAGAAACTAAAATTGATATACCTTATTAATTGTGAAGATTGTTGCCACCTTAAATGCATCAAACCTAATCTCGCGGCGATGATATTAGGCGGGTTAGAGAAATATCGGTGTTGCCAATTCGTGCTGTACTTATTTCTACAACTTACACCCGTTACGTAAAGGTTTTGAAGCGCAAAATGCTTTCTCTCGTGCTTGTGAATCTTTTTACAGAGCATTGTGAAATAAAATTGTACCACTGCCTTCAGGAAAATCTACTGATTCCAATTGTATGTTTTTTTTATTTTTCAAATGGCAGCAAATAATTAACGAAAGAACAAAAACTTAAATGGTAATTTAATTCAAACTCACCATGTATTGAATTTTTCACCAAACAAGGATTTTTATTTATTTTTCGGGGCAGCAAGATTTTGTCTGCGGCAAAGTTGCAGAAAATCGTATGAATAATTTTTCATGTTTGTAACTTTTTTTATAAGATTCTTAGTTTAGTTGTAAAATGCATAAAACTGTATGAATCAAGAACAAAGACACGTGGGCGCTCGGCGAGAACCGTAGCTCGTAGCGTTGCGTAATGTTGCAAGTTGCTATTTTACAATCAACAGTAAAAAATAAAAATTTTAATGTTTATATAGAACATTTACATTTTCTTTACATATTATATAATGATTATACCATGATTGTTTTCGTTTAAGCCATAAATCCGCTATTTTTTCTTATCTTTATAGAATTCTAACAACGCTTTGTAATTAATACCTAAAGTGAACTACTGCATACCATGTCGGAATAAGAAACGTAGGGTACATTTAAATAATAACAGAGAGAAAGAATGGATCTACAGCTAACAACAGGGCATGGTTGTTTTAGAAGCTTCCTCTTTAAGATTCATCGCCAAACTGCAAGATGTGGGAAGCACTGATATGATGCTGAGAACACATTCTTCGAATGCAGTAGATGGGATATGGAGAGGCAAAGACTGTTCTCCATCACGAAGGTGGTGACAGCGAGCAACATAGGCAAGGTGATACTAGCGAAAGATGAAAACTGGAACGCGATCTCTTAATTCGTAAGAGCTGTTCTAGAAAGCAAGAAAGGGAATGTCTTGGAATAATGAACAAGAAGGAATATTAATAGAGTGAAGATATGGCAAGAAAAGTCCTGGACTGAAGTAGTTCGTAAGTGGTCCCAGACCAGGAACTCTAGAGGAGGAGGGTTTTTTCTTCTGTATGAGTCTGAATCGTGACCCAGAAATGCGTCTCTGGGTAAGACAACGTCCATGAAGGATTCCCCCTTCCCTTAAACAAAATAAACTAGTTTGATGTATAACAATTTTAAATGTATAATCATTGGAGCCACTGCGCTTCAGTACGACTAGTTTGGAGAGCGATATACAATTTAGGTACATTATAAGTTAACACAATTGTATTCTATAAGGGGATACATTTATGTATCTAGAAACATTTACCACAAATTTATATCGTAGTTCGTATGGAAGATTTAGGTGATGTGGAGTTGTTAGTTATAACACATTTTTTAGACGTACAAACCAATATTTTAAATAAAAATATATAATATTATTTCCTAGAACGAAACGTGGTTGAGAAAAGTGTACATTTCTAAATAATAAAATATTCTTACAATGACAATCATTGGTGCACAAACGTTTGTTATTGGGTTAGCTTGGATAATATTCTTGTGAACTGGTTCTCAGATTATTTTGTATTTTTTAGATGGCTAAACAATGTAAGAGGTCCATTGAATTATTTTGTATCAAGCCTTTAGAATTGTCCAATAATATTTGAAATATAACATTAAACAGTCTAAAAAAATATTATAACTCTCGGTCTGTTTGCTAACACAAGTAAGCCATCCTTAACGCGACAAACTGCCTCTAAACTGCCAACACGATTTAAGCACTGCTTGACTGACGTGTTCCTGCAAGTAATTCCAAACAGGTCATCCATCTTGCTGTCAAGTGTTTGGCAAGGAAGTGTTTCTTTCATTATTTCCAACAAATGAATGAATAATGGACGCTAACTTTATCTTACTGTGCGTTGATGCGATTGACAATATTTTAACGATACTGGGAAATGAAAGTTTTTATTTTGTAATTGATTTTATAGTGACTTTTCGTAATAGATGACTCTAGATGGGACCACGTACCTTAGGTTTCTAAAGTTTGTAGGGAGTTTGAAAATGAACGATCAGATTTTAGAACGCTATATTTATTGATGAAAACACATTATAAGTGCATACGGTTTGAAGTTCGTATATGAACTTTCTGCACATATTGAATTCAAAAAAAAATATTATTTAATATTAAAATTGCTTCTGAAATAAATATTCAATCCACATTTATAATAATAAATATGTAAAAACGTGATAAACAACAAGTAACTAAAAATCTGGCACTATTCAAATTGTGTGGTTTTTATAAAAACGTTATTAACTAAATAAATATTAGGCCTATTACAATCAAAGCTCTGATTTGTTTGAATAATATTAAGATAAAAAAAGAAGTTCTAATCTCTGGAAAGGAAAAATTTGTACGAGTTATAGTTTTTACTCAGAAAAATTATTAAACCAAACTTTAAATATTACTGTGTTTTATCATATATTCAATTGTTTCGTAAATAAATATTCTTATTTAACCTCTTAGGTTAAAATATTTATATAAGTAATAGTAAAGGATAATTTAAAACCCAATTATGTATATTGTGTGTGTCTTCTATAACGTCTTGAACTCAGGGGTCCGTAATAAAACATCTATATAAAGTCTTTAGAAATGAAAATGTAGTTGTCTTCGTTTCTTCTTGCGAAACCCGTTTACCATTTACTTTCTCTGTATACTATAGTATAGAGAAAGTATAGTGATCGCAAAAAAATCAATGTTGAGATTGTTTTGGAAATATCCGTTTTGAGACTCCCTGAGTTAAAAAAGTGTTTTTTACAAAATGTCTGTCTGTTTGTCTGTCGGTCTGTATGTATACAAAGCTAGAGAGAAAACTGTTTGATCGATTTTTAACAAATTTGCTAAAAACATGTAAATTAGGCCTGTTTAGATGCATGGAAATATATTTTGAATTTTTTTTGAAAAACAACCCCCTTTTTGGCCAAAAAATCCCCAAAAAATCAGTTATTATATTTTATAAAAAAAACAAACCTAACGATTTTGATAAAATTTGGCTTAATGTACTCTACCATATGCAAATAACCGTATCTTTCTAAAAATTCTTGTTTAGTTAGTAATAATAATAATATTTATTAGTTGCTCCCTTTAATGAATCCCCTCTCCTACTTTAATACAATTATGAAGTCACAGTGAATCTGTTTAATAATTTAAACACGTTTGTTCTCAAGCATGTGCCAGTTCCTGGTACCGTTTATTTAAGATATAGTGAGACTATTTCTCTTTGCCAAAAGTCGTACATACATTGTATGCCTACAACTAACTAATATAAGTACCTACATTGCATTGAAACAAGTTGTAACTGTAGCAAGATAAGGGACTCGTTATCTGTACTTAAGAAATGTTGATAGTTACACAGTAGGCCTACACATGATAGTTACTAACATTTTGATCGTTATAAAACCACACGAATTTCACCAGAAATCCCGCTAACTTTATAAAACTAAGTTTAACTTCGAAACAACTGTGATACATATCCACGTACGGTATTATAGTCCTAGGGCACAGGCCTTTAAAAGTTTATGATTACCTAACTCTTGAGACTTCATATATCTCTTATCTAAGTCGAGTCGGACAACATTTTTATTTGCAACAATTCTCGGTAGCGGGTCGTTTTCCTTTGAGAACCCGGCAAATTACCTAACTGCTGATTTTTTCAGAATCATTTATAAAATTTATATATAACTAAGTGGTAACCTTGTCCGACAAAGTTTTCGGGGCATACTTGTTGTCGGACGCCTTAAAGTTAAGGGTTTCATGCATCCCCTATATTTATGACCTTTTGTCGGACAAAAATAGGGTATGTAAAGTGTCTTATTTTGTGATCAGTGATTCAATTGTCCGACAAAAAAATACGGGCAAATAATTAGTCCGACAAAAAAAGTGAAATTTTTAAATAAATCTATAAATTGTAATCGGGAATCGCAGTTTAATTCAAACGCATTTTTCTCAGTTAGTTATGTAGTGCTAAAACTGAAAATTGATTAAAATATTATTTATAACATTTAGAAGGGCATAACAAACCCGTTTGCGAAATTTGGCATCTGCGTTAAATTTTAGGGCAAATAGTTCTTTAAAATTATAAAAAGTCTGTAAATAATTTTCTGCTGAAAATTTTTATTCTTGTGGAATATTTTTTTAATTTTATTAAAAACTCTACATCACCATCTTCGTAATACTACTAAAATTAAAAAAAACTAGACTTTTATCTTAGGAGAAAAAACTCAAAAAATCCTATCGCACCATCCTCTTCTTATATGCGTACATTTTGCAATGTTCAATCAAACAAACAAAATAAATAAAAACGTATGCGTTTTTGCCTAAATTGAGGATTGGAAACCCTCAAATAACGACACAAAAAACAATCTATTTTGCTAAATTTTTAGAGCACAAACCCGATGATTGAAAAGCTACCTTTGATGACCTACACATTTTTTGGAGGTTAAACCACGAGCTGTATTCATTTAATTGGGAATTCGAATAGAAAAATAACAAAATAATACGACCACGCAGCTGAACCGCTGACGTGAGTTTCCAAAATTAAGTTTATAGGTCTATGTTTAGGGTCTCAACCAACAATATGGGAAATAGGTCTACTCACGACGGTGCTGAATAGCTACTTGTGTGTACGAAATATATTAGTAGAATTTGATTGGTACTAAGCCTCCAGCTTTTACTCACGCGCCTTCGTTACACTCGCAGCATAAAAACTCGTCCGTCGGCCTCGGATGAGAAGATAAAATCCACCATATGGCTTTGAAGTGGTACTTTTATGGAATTTTACGTTTTGATCGATTTTGGCGGAACCAAGCGAGCTATAAGATCGCGTAAAAAAACAAAATGTGCAAAATAATATCCTAAGTTTATATCTTTAGAAACCAGTCTAAAAAAAATTCATTCTCGTAGGAAAATTTAAAAAAATAGTTACTTCCGGTCAAAAAACGTACTTCCCGTTCTTGAATTGTTTTGGCTAACGAACTCGTCCGAGCGATGTACACAACCAACATGAGTACCAAATTTGGACCAAATCGGACTTAAAGTGTGGCCGTTAGAGGGCCAACACATATATACATATATGAATTTTAATGACACCCAAAAACGTGTTCTGGGGACCATGATCGGTGCTTATTTACTACTCCCAACCTTAGGTCTTACCATAAGGGTCACTGCAATTGCTCATTTTTCCTATGGAAATTCTCTAATAACGGAATTTTACAAGCATACTAAAACGCTTTCAGTTATTGAGAGAGATGTTTTAGGAACAAAGTACAAAGACACATAATATACCTGGCCTATGGTATGTACAAGGTAAATTTGGCATACGATTTGAATGGATTGCAAGTTTGGTTTTATAAACATTAAATGGTGCTTAATATTGAGAATATTTAGTTTATATTCTTTAATTTAATAAGGAAGTAGTCAGCTATACCACCCTTTGTATAAATGTTTACAATGTGTTTATAACAATACTGTATTTGATAATTAAAAGCTTACATTAATGTAACTCTTTTAAATTGATTTGTAAATACAGTATAATAATTATTAACTATTTATTCATTATATAGAAATAAATTTTGTCAGTTTCTACATAATAATTTGTTTTCAAATATAGGCCTATATATAATATTGCATTTTTTTATGTAGAACTAGGCCTACTTAATGTATGCTACTTTTAATATATTTTAATATTCTAATGTTTTTCGTTTTTTTTTTTTGAAAATCCCCAATATTTTGTCGGACATATGGTTTAATGTGTTTGAAATATTATTACAAACAATATAAAATACAAATTATATGTTAGGTCATAAATAAAAGGGGTTGCATAAAACACTTAACTTTAAGGCGTCTGACAACAAGTATGCCCCGAAAACTTCGTCGGACCACTTAGTTATAAATATATTTTATAAATGATTCTGAAAAAATCAGCAGTTAGGTACTAAATTTTTTGACGCCATAACTTTGCCATGTTCGGGGTGTCGGACGCGCAGAAATGACCAATAATATTCGTCCGACAAAATGTTTTTCGCTTTCTACATAAAACAAACTTTCGATTAAAAGAAAGATTATTGTTTAGGTTATAAATTTTTTACCGCATCAAATCAATGACTTTGCCGGGTTCTCAAAGGAAAACACCTCCTACCGAGAATTGTTGCAAATAATAATGTTGTCCGACTCGACTTAAATAAGAGATATACGAAGTCTCAAGAGTTAGGTAATCATAAACTTTTAAAGGCCTGGGCCCTAGGACTATTAGTAAAGATAAAGAGACTGAATACCAACAATTAAGAATCTGAGACTTTTCCGCCTCTTTTGTCAATTTGGTTCTATGTTGGACTTAACTTTATCCACTCCAAATACTAGAGATTTTGATAGCTCTAAGTATATTTGTAAATATTAAAAATACATTTAAATTATTAAGTTAAAACTTGTATAAAATTCCCATGAAATTCAGTACATTTACGTAAATTTAACACAGCCCTCAAAACACTGTTCGTATCATATGATATGCTATGGAAGAAATTGAGAAGTTATTCTCAACAATGAAAAAACCTAGAAACCTAGTCTTGTTCTCTGTTTTTTAAAGCAATTTTCTATACAATTTTGCTTGGTATTCAACTATATAATTACAAGTGAAAAAACATATTAAAAAAATTGGAATTTGAGCCCAGTGATCTATGACTGTGTTTTCTATTTAGCTTAATTTAACCCATGCTGGGGAAGTGTTGAACTTAAACATTTATTTTGATAAAAAACATTAATAGTAATACGTTTATTACTTGTTTAAATTTCCCGGTGAATGGTCTCTTTCCTCTGATTTCATTTGTGTTTAGTATTCCTTACCTTAAAATGAAAATACGGAATGTTCATTCGTTTATCTGACAGACCGACCGCTACGGTCTATTTTTTCCATAAGGATTCATAATGTATCACAATTAATTGGACATTCTAATAAAGAGTGCTAACCAATGTAAGTTTCAAAAAATTATATCAATTCAAAATAGTTCGACCACGCAGCTGAACCGCTGACGTGAGTTGAGCAAATTTCCAAGATTAAGTTTATAGGCCTATGTTTTAGGGTTTCAACCAACAATTTGGGAAATAGGCCTATTCACGTCGGTGCTGAATAGCTGCAAAATGGTTCGCACACCATTCCATATATTGGGAGTATCTTCAATACACAATGCATTGCGTGCTTCGCACGCCAAACCCTCCTTAGGGTCCACCACATGACTTTGAACCGGGTACTTCTATGGTATTTTACGT
Source organism: Philaenus spumarius (assembly GCA_018207615.1). Taxonomy (NCBI): domain Eukaryota; kingdom Metazoa; phylum Arthropoda; class Insecta; order Hemiptera; family Aphrophoridae; genus Philaenus; species Philaenus spumarius. The sequence goes on along the minus strand of JAGFPH010004323.1, from coordinate 66,005 downwards.
TTTGATCGATTTTGGGGGAACCAATCGAGCTATAAGGTCGCGTAAAAAAACAAAATGTGCATAATAACATTATACATTTACATTTCTAGAAAAAACTCAAAAATAAATTCATTCTCGTAGGAAAAATCTAAAAAAATATTTACTTCCGGTCAAAAAACGTGCTTGTTGGATTTTTTTGGCTAACGAACTCGTCTGAGCGACGTAGACAACCAACATGTGTACCAAATTTGAACCAAATCGGACTTAAAATGCAGCCGCTTGAGTGCGAACACATAAATATATATGTATATATGATTTTTAATTACACCCCAAAACGTGTTCTGGGGACCATGATCGGTGATCATTTGCTACTCCCGACCTTGGGTCTTACCATAAGGGCCACTGCAATAGCTCATTTTTCCTATGGACATTCCCTAAAAATATGTTATTGTGATATTTGGCAGTTTTTAACCTTTAGTAGTAACATTTTCGGGACTGCTGGTTTCACGGGTTATTTATCGTGTGAGTCTAACTCGTACTACTTCAGGTACAATTAATTGTTTTATTATTGTTACAATAATACTGTTTTTGACTTTTATTTTCTTTCAATATTGAATTGTATGCTTAACTTAGACTATCACGTTAAAGCAATCGCACTGACAGGTATAATGATTGTATATTCCCAGCAACAGTTTTGCAGATGAACTGTTTACTTTCATCTAAGCTTATACACGTGCAGTGTTTATAAATGCATACGGTTACAAATATTTAGTTAGGAAATTATTTTTGTCTTGTTGTCTGTAAAAACATTGCAAAGTATTGCAAAAGATTAAAATTCACTCCAGCTTAGTTATTTATTTATTCATGTATGTACTTTAAATGCACATATTTTATAACTATGTTGTATGGAAAACAGATTTAACATATAAATGTAAAACTAATACACAGTGGAGTTTTATAGAAATGCCTCCAGAATAAATTGTAAAAATTACCCGCTTCCCTTATCATACTTAAGCTACATATAAGCTACATTAAATTATCTATATTTACACAAAGTTCCCGTATGTGCAGAGTGTCTGAATGGTAAAAGGAGCTCTCGTTGGACTTCCAACATATTCAACTTCCAAGTTGCGTAGATTCAATCCTTACTTCTGGCATTCATTTTACTCCCCCACCGCTATTAGTGTAACGAGCATAAAAATTTTTGTCTTACTAAACGCTGTTTTCAAAAAATTTTCAATTTACTATATTTAAAATATTTTTAATTAGATAAGTCATTAAGTTCAACTTTAGCATACGTACTTTTATTTGTAACGTTTTATAAAATTAAGGCTCTTGCGTGATTACAAAGCCAACCATGTGTTTGTTCTGCGTAAAAAATTGTATTTAATGCTATATTACACTCTGGACTAGGCCTACTCTTAAAATTTAAAGCTTTTATTTCTTAAACAAACATACATCAAAACTAATATTACCGGTATTTAAGTTGTTTAAATTAACTAATTATATAATTTTATCGTTTTACTTTCTCAGTATAGTATAGTATAGTATAGAGAAAGTATAGTGATCGCAAAAAAACCGATGTTGACATTTTTGTGGAAATATCCATTTTGGGACCCCTGAGTCTAAAAAAGTGGTTTTTACAAAATGTCTGTCTGTATGTATACAAAGCTAGAGAGGAAACTATTCGATCGATTTCAAACAAATTTGCACCAGACATGTCAAATTTATAGATGCACGAAAAACGGTTTAGATTTTTTTTAAATAACTACCCCCTTTTCGGGAAGAAAAAATCTGTTATTTCTTTATAAAAAACGGCTCTAACGATTTTGATAAAATTTGGCTTATTTGTATCATTTAATGTACCCTACCATATGCAAAAACCGCATATTTCTAAAAATTATCGTATAGTTAATAATAATAACTGATTTTTGGGTTTTTTTTGCAATAAAGGGGGTTGTTTTTTTTAATTTTTCAAAACCTTTTTTCGTGCATCTATACAGGCCTAATTGACGCGTTTGGTGCAAATTTGTTCGAAATCAATCGAACAGTTTTCTCTCTAGATAATAATAATAGTATTTATTAGTTAATCTCCTTCTTTAATAAATTACCTCTCCTATAAAGAGGTGATTCATTCACCATCTACAATTATGAAGTCACAGTGAATCTGTTTAGTAATTTAAATATGTTTGTGAGAAAGTATGTTCCAGTTCCTGATACCGTTTATTATTTTAGTGGCAATTACTGTCAATACAGTGTTTAATTTATAGAATTTTATGTTTTATCATAGAATATAATTTAGCTGAGGGTAGAACTTGAACTACGAAAAATAGACACGCTTAGCAATCACGCAACACTAAATTGTCCTCGGAACAAGAGGTAAGTAAATAAACAAGGTTTGAACACATTCTATGTTAAGTACCATTCAAACAAATTGGAAATAGAACTGAATCTGGTGTCAGGGGTTCATTTTTTTTTTAGAAAGACATATTTTTGTAACGCTTACATTCAGAGTTCTACGGAATAAATTTGGTACGTTTGAATTAATTATTAAAATATAATTGTCAAAAAACGGCTTGTTTGAAAATGAATGCTGAAATATGCGTTACTAATTTAATAGCTAAGTAAAGTTCGCAGCTTTTTGTATTTTCAGTGACAAACTGCGAAGAAACTGAATCGTTGACCGTAATTTTAGAGTGTACACAAACGCTTTTTCCAACTACTCAAATTTATTAAAACGTTATTACTAGGACTGTATAAATACGCGTTACAGGAAAACAGTTCGTATCCTTTTATTCGTTTAAGTTAGTCTATTTTGAATCTACGTGATTTTATACCAATTTGAAGTAACATATTTACAAGAAACAAAATTGTTCCCTCCTATTTTAGCCATAAAAATCGGTTTGATGTATTTTCCTTCCTCGAAGGCTAGTTGATATAAAAACCAATCGTTATTTGGAAATTAATAAGAGTCACAGATATTGTTTTAAAGAAATGTTTGGAATTGTGTATATTATTACTTTTAAAATTATTAGATAGTAAATGATAATTTGATTCTTAGTTAAACCTCAGTATTATAATAAAATATTATATATTTTTATGTGGTCACCTCAGTCAGCTTTTAAGTTACAGCAACTTTACGGTTTCTGGATATTGGACATAGAGAATTTTGAAAAATCACAAAAAATAAATATATATATTGCAACGACGCACGAGTTGCACGACGCTGGGGGAGGAAGTTTGTTTT
>JAGFPH010004323.1:36280-56352 GCA_018207615.1 Philaenus spumarius | reverse complement strand
CATACGAGTGCGTTAAGACCTCGGTTTCATGTTACAAACCGGTAGACAGCAAGACCTCGGTTGTTCGTTATTGAACATATATGTGTTTTGGGACCTCGCTTTCGTGTTGTATGCGGGAGATTTTAAAATAAGGCCAAATTGGATTTAAAAAATTGCATCCATATCCTTTTATTATAAGGTATACATATAAGTGGTCATTTACTGTAATCATAAATTTTTGACTGCCTTAAAAAAATAAAAACGTAAAAAGACCTCGCTTGACTGTACAGAGTTGGTAGGTCCTCGCTTTCATGTTATTTAACAAGTGATAGAAAAGAGAGGTCCTCATACAAACAAGGGTGTGTGTGTGTGTGTGTGGATGTATGTGTGTAAATAAATTTTTGTCGTACAGTTTCTCAAAAACGAATCAACCGATTGAATTCTACGACATGTCATTCGAAAGGGTGTATCAAAACTTAGATCTGATTAGATTTGAGAGTTAATCCATCGAGCCAATCCGAAGAAATTTAAAAAAATAACCTAAATTTTTTTTGGAATTTTTATGTTTTTTAAAAATAACTTTAAAGCGTGCGAAAAAATCACAATAAAACCATGTATAAATTTTTTGTGCTTAAAAAACTGCGTCGACTGCTTTTTTGAAAATGAAAATCGGACGACGCATTCAAAAGTTATCGTTGTTTAAAAATTCACAAATTTTCGTTTTTTGGTATTTTTTGGTATTTTTTTAACATAACTTCCAGATTTCTCAACCAATCAATATAAACCTGTACATTTTCTTTTTGTGCTTTAAAAACTGCGTAGAATGCTTTTTTAAAAATGAAAATCGAACGACGCATTCAAAAGTTATCGTTGTTTAAAAATTCACAAATTTTTGTTTTTCTTTATTTTTTGGTATTTTTTTTAACATATCTTCCAGATTTCTCAACCAATCAATATAAACCTGTACATTTTCTTTTTGTGCTTTAAAAACTGCGTAGAATGCTTTTTTAAAAATGAAAATCGAACGACGCATTCAAAAGTTATCGTTGTTTAAAAATTCACAAATTTTCGTTTTTTGGTATTTTAACAAAAAAACTAATTTTAAGCGTTTAAAATTCAAACTAAGCGGGAAGTTCTAGGGTTGGCCTGCACGGTCAACCAATTTCCCGATTTTTTTTAAAGCATATGAGAGCATTTTTAATTTTTTTTTTAAATTAATTGTAGTTAACACCTTAACTAGTAACAACGTTACGATTTACATCACCACCTATGTATTAAAAAAATACATGTAACGAAAACTAAAATATAAAACAAGTTCTTTTTGGCAATACAAAATTCAACGTTTGGTAAAAATCTTTAAAAGAAGAAGTAGATAAAACATAGAAGTGAAAAGTCGGGTATTTACTGTTTTGTTAAAGAGATTAGTCATGGGTATATCATCCATGTTAAAATTTATGTTTTCTGTAAGTTAAAAAAGAAAAAACTTAGTAGAGATATCTTCATTATATTTTAATCAAATCAAAAATCATAAGAAGTATTATGGTTAAGTATTAGTCGAAAATTAAAGTTTAGTTCCTTCAAAGACCTTTTGGTCACTTAGTACTTTTGTATATTCAGTAAATTCACAATAGCAGAAACACACGAATAACCCAAACAAAGTGTATTTCCAAACCGCTATCCCTTTTTAACATTAGATATTTTTTTATATCTCAATATCGAATAAATACAGTACTTCCCAAGTTGTACGTTTACATTCAAATCACGTATTAAACCATCCGCGAATACGCAGTTCCTTGTAACATCGGAGTGTATATGTCCTGATAGGAATAATAATGTATAAGACTTTATGATACTGAATCTCTATTCTTTTTTATTGGAATTGAATGAAAATACAATTTGCTTGAATTATTTGTAAATTTGATTGTTTACGGTTATGTCCACCCAATAGTAGGTTAAAGGAATGCATGAAATACATATAATATTAAGATATAAACAAATTAAGAATTGTTTAAAACCAGACTTGCAAATTTTGTTAAGTAAAATTTTGCTGTAAAACCTGTTTTTAGATTTTCTAATGAGCCATTTTATTGATTTTGATAGACTTTAACGAGTCAAATTTCTCATTAAAAGCTCATTAAGAAAACGATTAATTGTTCCAGTGATGTTTTTCTGAAAGTATGTTGTTTCTAAATTATAATTAATTAGGGGAACCCCTGCGTGCTCCACACGCTAACCCCGTTGGAACCTTCTATACACATAATTATGTTATTTTTTTTTATAATAAAGGTAAGACTTGGATTAATAATAACACCAAAGCTAAGATGGTAAATAATGTTAAATGTTTAAATTAAATTATTTCCTATATTTTATAACAGCAGTTACAATAACGGTTAAAAGAACTAGCAAGTCTCAGGTCTAAATTTTAATAAAAATCTAACCTAAAAGTTAGAAATACAAATAATTGCTTCAAAGTTTGAAATCAGCTGTGAATGGAAGCAATAGAGCAAACAGCAGTTTTATATGTTATTTTATTTAATTGGTTGCTATGGTAATAAAAAACGCAAATACATGTGTTATTAAATCAGTCTAGGTTTAACCTAGGATTTTTTTCCGACTAAATTTACAAACATTGAAATAAAAAATGTTTTTCTCAAAATGAATTATAGCTTATGTTACTCAGGGATAGTGTAGCTTTTTATTAGTAAAATTATTTTTTCAGTTCGTTCAGTAGTTCCAGAGTTGTATGTAGTTCCCTCTACATACAAACAAAAAATTTTTACCTCTTTTTAATAATAGTATAGATGTATCAATACATTCCATAAATTTCACAGTTTTTTCTTTACATTTTGTAAATTGTAATCATTTTATGAAAATTAACTTGACCAGTAATTGTTATATTAACTAAACTATAAGTTACGAAATACATATGGTACCAAAATTTCAACTTAGGATCTTTTCGCGAAAGTTATTTTAGAAAATCTGATCAAAAGTATAACATCGATCAATAATTGATTGGAATAACAGAAATCAAAGTATTGGCGCACCCACTTAATATGCTTGGTTGAAATTCCAGTCTTGGTATATACTTCTGCTTATAATTTAGTTATCATCTTAGCTTATTAAATACAATTTTGAACAAAATGTAAAATACAAATAATATTGTTTAGAAATTTAAACTTGATTTTAAGGTTGGGTATCAGAATAACATTTTTTGAAAATACTTGTATTAAACTACTTTATACATAATAGTAATAAGTAATCATTATTATTTTCATCACTAATAAAGACCTAAATAATACATTCAACGTTTTCATTTCTATTAGAAAAAAACACAATGCTTGAATTTTAATTTCAGGTTCAGGTGGTCCTGCAAAGAAAAGAGGCAACCATTACAAATCCGATATTCTACCTTGGTATGCTGTTTGGGAAAACCACTATCCCTTTTTCCCCTTCCTTTTCCTGACCGCACCAGGTGCGATTTCCCTCGGGACATTTATCACCTTAACCACGGGAGTTATTTCAGGATACGAATTTAAAAAGACTGGAGAAAAATGAACCGGGAGGGAGGCAACCTAGCAAAATTAATTACTTTAATTAAATCCGCAATATTTGATAGCAAGAAAAATAACAATGAACTAAAATAATGCGAAAGTTAAAAAATGAGTTTCTTTACTTTGGTTGGAAATTGTTCATAATATTAATAGCGTGGTTTTCTGTTATTTATGTTAGGAGTTGTACTAAAGCTTGTTCAATGGAAATATCAAATTTAGGGATTTCAATTCGACCATCCGATCATTTGCTACTTTGTGTGTCAAAACAGAAATTTTGTAAACTTTGTCACAGACATTTTGAAAAACTAAACCGTTATAATGACAGACTAGCTGAAATATCCCAAGTTCATTCAACACTAGACTATTCGTGGATTTAAAACAAATATTTAAATTCGCAAGTTAACAGTGTTTACATTTTTCAAAATTTATTTACAGAATAATATAAATTATCTTAAACATATTTACACACTCTAGATCGATATTGATTAGACCACTTCATCAGGTGATGGTAATGGTCCCATTAAAGACCAACATTAAAGTAAAGATAAGATTGGTATAAAAAAGGTGACACAGCTAATGTTTAAAAAAAATCAAAATATAGCAAAGGTTAAAGAGGCTATTTTTCAGGAATGGATAACAAAAGCACAACAATTTAACTTAAAATCGTAGCAATTTGTATGTCTTATTTACAAATTATCTCCTTTTGACAGTTAAACTGTCCAGTTTACGAAACTCTTTCATTATTATGTATTTTCCCCTAGTTATTTATAGTTTGCTAGTTATTTTCTTTTCTTACCATCGACTTTAATGTAAACCGGTCTGTAAGCTTCTAAATATATACAGAGTTTGTTTCTTTAGTCTCTGACCTATAAATGGAGTTAATTTTAAAATTAGGATTAACTGAATTTATAAGTAAGTTTTTTATTTGGAAATTTAATAACGTTGCTTTTAAAAAATTAAATTTCGCTAGTGTATGTAAAATGTGGAAGAAATAATAATAGAGGATGATTTCTTTCTGTTCAATATGCTCAGTCGCTGCAGTGGTCAATGCTTTTGTTCAATTCACTACAGTTTGTTTCTATTTTATTACACCATCGCTATAACGTAGCAAATTTTATAAGCACTTTAGATTCTCAGAATTATTTTCCAATGAAAATACGATGAATAGGCCTACACCTTCTTAGCAGTATGAGGCGTAAATTGCACTACATTGCTGCTTCATATATCTGTGAGGTAGGAACAATAAAGTTTATATTATATAACATCGAATGTGGACTAAAGTGGAGTACTAGTTTCTATTTTTCCGGCAATGCAGGTGCTAAAAATTTATTTTAATTCAAAGTATTAAATATATTTTCAAAAAAAAAAAATAAAAAATTTCGAGGAACAGTTTTAAAAATTTTAAATTTGGAAAATATGATTTTAATTTCTACTTAAGATTCAACCTAAAATTAAAAAAAAAGAATAGCCTATGTATGTATTCTATATATATTTTCTTCTAAATATGATTATTGTAATAATTGTTATTGCTATTCAATTTTAAATTTTTCACTGGTTGTTAGTAAATGTTTCACTCTAGATATTGGTAATGGTTATTTAATTATTTGTTGCATATTTTTAAAGTCCAAGAGCTGGGTAAAATAATAAGTTGAACAGTTTACCAATTCCGTTTAGATTAGATTTTATTCAATTGCATACATATAAAATATTGTTTTTCTGGTATTTGTTTAGCTATATAGGCTTATACTGGTTCACTGCACTGTTTTTAAATATGCATATATATTGTGGAATCTGGAATTGTTATGTATTGGTCTCATCTCTTTGGAATCTTAATCTGAAGTTATAGGTCTAGGGCTAGTCTGTATGAATCTAATGCAGTATTTATTTCCCTTCCTAGAAGTAGTAGGTTACAAGGTTTCCGTTGTAGCTAGTCGTGATAAGCGTTATACATATTATTTGTTCTTAATTTAGGTGAATACAAGTTTAATGAAATGTACATAGTACAGATTTTGGAAATAATTTCATAAATCTTAAAAGTTTAATTCAGTAATGGATGAGTGGATCATCAGTTGTTTTACATTTAAAAAAAAATAAAAAATGTTATAATGTACAAAAAAAATCCCAACTATACTCTATCTTATAGATTCTGTGACTAATGTAAAATCGGTATTAGACACCCATTTGCCAAGTATCCATTATTAAGAAATTAATAAACTTGTGCCTTACTCTATAACTAATATAAATAATGCTAAATCTCATTTGGTACTGTAATTTTACAAAGGAGGTTTAGCCAATGCTATATTTAAAGGTATCAGTAATTTATAATACATTTTAATATTGCATTTTTATAGAGGAGCACAGGTAAATTATTATTTTTAAAATATATTTTAACGTAGGCTTATTGCTTGAAAATATAATACATGTCGAAATAGCAATAATTGTAGTTATCATTATTTTACAAATAAAAAAGGAAATACGAGGCAGTTACCATTCATTGCTTTAGATTTTACTTTGACAAAGTGAAATGACTGTATTAAGTAATTGCCTTGAGTCTGTTGAGTGGGCAGGACTTTTATGTGGGAATATTTACGTGGGAGGTTTTCCGCCTGGATTATTCCGTTTTCTGGATCCTTAATGACTTGTACAGAAAAGAGCAACATTTATTTGTCTTCCTCATTATAACTTTTTTGGATTTCGCAGTGTAACCGTATTCGTGAAATTTGTCCGCCCTTGAGCCTCGGATTTGGAGTTCTTTCATTTAACAACAATTTGTAGTCAAATTTAAAATCTATTACATCCAAATGCAAAACTGATGAAACATTTTAAACAAAGTGAGAGTGCCTCTCTAATTGGAAAAGAAAATTAGCAAATTTCGCGTACCCCATTAAGTTTTAATCGTTTGATAGACATTTAAAATACAACTAGAAGACCAACCAAAGCGCTCGCTCGTCTCATACAATAATGAGTGATATAATTTGATAGTCTCTATTTTGGGTAGAATAATGATTACTTTCCTTATGGATAAAAGTTTTTATATTTAAAGTTAGTTTTTGGATATTTAATAAAAGTACCGAACCGTGGATACTTCTTTAGCTCTAGGTAGGCTAAACCTAATTCCGAAAACGGGTCTAACTGTAAATCAAAATTGGTCCTGCGCACATCTAACCAAAATTCTTTGATAAATTTAAGCTCGCTAAATTCAGATTGTGTCATTCGAGTAAATGCATCGATCCCAGTTAGTGGATTCGACCTTGAGAAGGATTGTTTCATTAATAAGATGCTCGAGAATATTGTTTGTAATGACGTTATTATAATTGAAAATTACAGTTTATTTTTAAAATTGAAAGAAAAGTTCGTAAATCTGCAAATAGCTTGTATTGAAGCTACTGGTATAAATTAGCTGTTTTTAGCGAATTTTCATAGGAAAAATTAAATGAGCTATTGCAGTGGCCCTTATGGTAAGACCCAATGTCGGGAGTATCAAATGAGCACCGATCATGGTTCCCAGAACAAGTTTTGGGGTGTCATTAAAAACCATATAAATATGTGTTCGCACTCTAGCGGCCGCACTTTAAGTCCGATTTGGTTCAAATTTGGTACACATGTTGGTTGTCTAAGTCGCTCGGACGAGTTCGTTAGTCAAAAAAATCCAACAATCGGAAGCGCGTTTTTTGACTGAAAGTCACTATTTCTTGAGATCGTTCCTACTAGAATGAATTTGTTTTTGAGTTTTTTTTTTACAAATATAAATGTAGGATGTTATTCTGCACATTTTGTTTTTTACGCGACCTTATAGCTAGCATAGTGCGATCAAAACATAAAATACCATAGAAGTACCCGGTTCAAAGCCATGTGGTGGATTCTACGGTGGGGTTGGCGTGCGAATCACGCAATGCTTTGTGTATTGAAGAAACTCACAATACAGGGGTTGGCATGTGAAGCAGGCAATGCTTTGTGTATTGAATATACTCCCAATACGGGGGATGGCGTGTGAAGCACGAAATGCTTTGTGTACTCAAGATACTCCCAATATGCGGAATGGTATGCAGCTATTCAGCACCGTCGTGAATAGACCTATTTCCCAAATTTTTGGTCGAAACCCTAAAACATAGGCCTATAAACCTAATTTTGGAAATTTCCTCAACTCACGTCAGCGGTTCAGTTGCGTGGTCGAATTATTTGTTATTGTAACCAAACAAAAGCTTAAATAATGTAAAACTGACAATAATTGATCAGCCAACAAAATGCCTATTTATATTTAAACCTAATGTCCGATAAAATGATTTAATTTTTGACATGCACAATTTCGTATAGTACTAAAGAAGTTTGAATAAAGAAATTGGCAATTAAATTAGCTTTTTTCCTACAGTTAACCTCTTAGTCATAGTAATATAGAATTAATTCATTTAATACTTTTTTTACTCTTCAGACACAAGATATGAGCCTTAAAATTCCTTCGTAAATAAATTTAATTGATACCTCTTCAATATACTGTATAAATATCAGGAAATCGCATTTTTAATTTAATGAAAATAATAACTATTACGAAAAAATAATACGTTTAGAAAATCAACAACAATGCCTGTTTTAAATATTAATCTGTACAAATTGCTACACAAATTATGAATACATAAATTCATTATTTCAGATTGTGTCCATATTGAGGAATTTGTTTCGCAAAATTCTGTCTACACGCCCTTTCTGAATCTGTGTGTTACAACGATCGTTACAACAATTTTAGAATCAGCATTACTTACCTACAAAAAACCTTACTTTATTATATTAGTATAATTGCTCTCTGTTTAAATAATAGTGCCATAAATTTTACCTTTTCTGACTGGGCAAGTAATCCATACATTTGAAGTAATTGGTCTTTGTAAGGATTCAATTGTTGCTATTTATAGTGTGTATGTTAACTCTAGATTACTTTAGTATGTGTAGTCATTATTTTGTTTGCAATTTTTTTCTCGTTTTTTAATCCTTACTTTTGTAATAAAGAATTTGAAGTAGGAAGATTCATAGAGGCTTAAGTTTGCTATTTTATTTTTGTATTTTATTCAATAACGAGATTTTTAACACAGTATTGTCTCACTATTATTTCTACATGTTCAAAATATCAATTACTATTTTAAAATTAAAATCTCCATTACATATTTATTTTTAAGAGGAGTGGGTTTTCCTCTTTTGTGAAAAATCATCGATTTTATATTTTTCTACGAAGGAAAACATTCCTCAGTTTTATTTTTCTACTTTAAAAGATAATTTAATTACGTACATTGTTACATGGACAAAATATATTATTATTTTCCTTCCTAATTTATTAAATACTGTACATACAAAACTAACATTTATATGACAGTGCTTTATCTCCCACGTTAATTAACTAACAGGAATAAAGAAAATAAATAAACTTGCATGTGATGCGTGGGAATGTTTACATTGTGTGTGGGAGATGTATTGAGGGAGGGAAACTATTGTCCATTAATTAAAACCCACAGGAAAACTAATTAACATCGTAATATCTCGAAAGTGAATTTTTTGGTAGAAGGTAATTTGATTTAAATAGTCCATAAAAAATACACAGGAAGTTTTTTACACCACAGTTATTATTGTGAAAACGTCAACCGTATATCTGTATAAATAAAAATCTAAATGTGCGTTTGTTCAAAATCGATAATCTCCGAAAATTCTTCACCGATTGCTTTGAAATTTTTACACAAAGTTTCACTTGAATACAAGCGTGTTTTTATATACCTTTAGAAAAACTGCACCATCAATTGAACATAAAAACAACAAAAAATATGCTCAATATTTAACAAAAATGTAAGCGCCATTACATAATATGTTATTGACTGTAATAATAACAGTAGTCAGCTGTTTCCTATAAAGAGGTAAAATTTGTTTGTTTGTATGTAGGGTGTAATCTCTGGAACTACTGAATCGATTGAAAAATACTTTTACTAATAAAAAGCTACACTTTTCCTGAGTAGCATAGGCTAGAATTCATATTGATAAAACCAAATTTATTTCAATTTTCGTTAATTTATTCGGAACAAATTCACAGGATCAAGTTGGACGTTAAACCCATACCGTCTAACAGCTGTAATACCAATAAATAAGCAACATTATGAAAAACGACAGTCTAAAGATGAAATTTATATCGTTCAAAGATGTGCACAAAAACATAAATTAAAGCAGGTAAAAAAAATTAAACATAATTTTAGGTTAGGCTTAGATTGATGAACAACTTCTTGAATGTATTTACATTCATTACCACAGCAAACAATAAAATAAAATAACATAAAACAGTTGATTCGGATGTCTAGATTAGTACAAAATAATATTTTAAGTTGGCCTAGACTGAACCAACACAATTTTTAACTCACACAAACCAATAAAAACTTGTGTTAAATAATTTAAAAATTAGAAAAAACTATGTTACATCCCAATTAAAAATAAATAAGACATATTATAATTAATTTTAATAGTAGGCCTATTTATTGATAATATATGGCAATTGATAGTGAGTAAACAATATCAACAAACAGCTGATTTCAAAATGTGAAACAATTGTTTGTATTTCTAACTTTTGGTTAGGTGTTTTATGCCTAACTGGTGCTGTTAACCTTTATTATATCTGCTGTTATAAAATATACGACATAATTTGATTTGAACATTTAACATTATTTACCATCTTAGTTTTTAGGTTATTATTAATCCTATACCTTTATGAAAGAATGAAAAACTTTTTGTACTATTTCACGATTTTTATTGATTGAGCCGTGCCGACCTAGGTTACGCCAGCTACGGCATTATCGAAGGCAACTTAACGTAACATATGTTTTTAGAAGGTTCCATCGGGGGTAGGCGTGCGGAGCACGCTGGGTCTCCCCTATTAATAAAATAATTTGAACTCTAAGCGGTTGCAATTGTCACATATATGGCCAAAGTCAATGTATAAGAATGTTTTTTTAAATTAGTTCTTGGGTCCCGGATACGATTCAATTTTAATCTCCCTCCACCGTATTAGGAATTCCCAGTACATTCGATAAATCTGGGTCTACCTTTACTGCAATTTTCTCTCACAGGCATAGGAATCTACATCCATACTTGATCCAGACTTTTCAGATGTCACTTGGGCTTTCGATTAGGTAAAGGCCAGCCACTTTCGGAGTTATTCTCTTTTGTAGTTTTGTGCTCTACGTATAAAGTGCCCAATTGCGTTTTATTATGCTTCCATCTGAGAAGATAATTTTTCCGATATTATAAAAAGACTAAAAAAAAAACTACAGAAAACCTCAAAACTTTAGTTTTTCTATAGATTTTAACTTAAAATGGCATGGTGGCCTTATAGTTGGTTACACTGACGTCTTGACATAGCGGACAACTTGTTACACTTTTGGGGTCAGCTACCTAAGTTTTAAATTTCAACCCCCGATGGTCGACTAATTCTGCTCTCATTACGGTAATTTCTTCGTAATTACACCAACATTCTATACACAATTTAATTGTTACTTATATAATGATAATTCTAAAGATACTACTTAACAGATTTGTTAGATTCTTTTACTAAGACCTGTTTAAAACACTTAAAAATAACTCGTTTTACTTCATAATAATCTATTTTACTATCGTATTCTATATTTCTGTGAGTAGAAGCCATAACTTGATATTGTCATCTTTTTATAATTTCACAGCAGAGCCGTTTGACGTTAGGATTACTCAGGTAAATCCAAATTTAAACAAACTTTATTATTTAAATGGTTTTCTTTCAGCTAAATTGTCAAACTTATACTATAATAAAAATAAAATGAAAAGATATTGCATAAAATGTGATATTCACGATTTTATAATATAACAGGTTTGGCCCACTTTAAGAATAAACACTATTTTTAATGGGGAAAACAGGAAAAACAGTTAAGTGTTTTTTTCAAAAGAATTATAAACTTATTTATTTGAACATGTATCTTTATAATATTATTGATCAGTCATAATCTCCCCCTCGGGGGCTGAGTCGCCTCCTTCACCCCCAGAGTCTTCTTTATCATCCAGCTTGTTAAACTCCCGAGCTTGTGCACTAGCTGGTAAGTTTTTGTAGAAACTTTGGCAGACTTTGGTAGACTTAAGTATAATATAGACAGCAGATCCATTTTTTTTATTTATTCCTTGAGCCCTGAAATACGAGCTCGGAATTTGAAAAAATAATCTTACGGCCTTTTCGGTCTCTGATGAGGTTAAGTGTCCGAAATTTGGAGAAAGGATTTAAGTACACAATTCCAAATTCCTTTGTGCATCTCAATCATTTAATGTTATGACAGTCACACATTTTTGTCTTCATTTTTGTCTGCGTCTTTGGTTCGATGTACAAAAATATTGTTCTTTAAAAGTGCAGAGACTGCCTTAAAATCGTTTAAAAACGTTTTAATTAGTCTAAACCTTTTTTTCTTTGGAGGAATCTCACAAACTGACACCAGTCACAAGTTGCCATAATGCTTAATTTTTCAGCATTATTTCTTGATGACTCAGATGATGTCACATTTTTTTTATGATCGATTCTGGCATGGCCACTGTCACATTCCAGTCGTGTACGGCTTGGTATAAGAAACTTCGAGAGTAACTTTTTGAGGTAAAGCAAACATAAACATAACTGCAATGTGCCACGGAGTATGTGCCAGAGTATGTAATTATTTGCTCATTACTACCATTAAGTTCTAAGACAATTATTAGCGAATTTCCATAGGAAAAATGACCTATTGCAGTGGCCCTTATGGTAAGACCCAAGGTCGGGAGTAGCAAATGAGCACCGATCATGGTCACCAGAACACGTTTTGGGGTGTCATTAAAATTCATATATATATATATATATATATATATATGTATATATGTGTTCGCACTCTAGAGACCGCATTTTAAGTCCGATTTGGTTCAAATTTGGTACACGTGTTGGTTGTCTACGTCGCTCGGACGAGTTCGTTAGCGAAAAAAATCCAACAACCGAAAGTACGTTTTTTGACAGGAAGTAACTATTTTTTCACATTTTTACTACGAGAATGAAATTTTTTAGAGTTTTCTTCTAAAAATATAAATTTAGGATATTATTCTGTACATTTTGTTTTTTTACGCGACCTTATAGCTCGTTTGGTTTCCCCAAAATTGATCAAAACGTAAAATACCATAGAAGTACCTGGTTCAAATCCATGTGGTGGATTCAACTGTGGGGTTGGCGTGCGAAGTACGCAATGCATTGTGTATTGAAGATACTCCTAATACGGGAGTTGGCGTGCGAAGAACGCAATGCTTTGTGTATTGAAGATACTCCCAATATGCGGAATGGCGTGCGTACCATTTTGCAGCTATTCAGCACCATAGTGAATACACCTATTTCCCAAATTGTTGGTTGAAACTCTAAAACATAGGCCTATAAACTTAATTTTGGAAATTCGCTCAACTCACGTCAGCGGTCCAGTTGCGTGGTCGAATTATTTAAATGCAGGAGCCAATTAGCTCAGATGCTCTTCCTCCCTGAAGTTCGCTACACATGTAATATTCTGATGATTCATAATTTGAATAATCACGGATTATGAAGTTGTACATTAATAGTAACATTTTATAGTAAGCTATATTAGTCGTATGATAAGACACTGGAAGTACCTGCTGTAAATAAAAAAAACATAACTCGTTTACAGGCAGAGCACTGACCTTGCCTTCTCGATTTCAGTCGTAACCTTCCTGTGCTTTGAAAATATGTGCTTTGTAGCAGTTGTAATCGTATACAGCCCCATTGGTAGTCAGTGTGAACAATTTCAAGGCGTTGTTATGCATGCAAATTTGCAACAAAACTACGAAATTTGGACAGTTCTATCTCACTCCACCTTTAAGAAACAACCGTTTTTTAATTTTTTCTAATTTCTTGACATTGCTCATGAACATCTAATTTTTTTCAACTTTTACTATACATTTTACCACTTTTTATGACTGTTTTGGAAGGTACACCAAATTTTCTATACGAATAAGTATGGTGTGCCACAGTCAAACCCTCTTAAAGCATTTTAAAATCTACTTTAAAAAAAACACATTCTGGAAAATTAAGAAAAAGGGCGCTACAACTTACTTAAGAAATTTTTCTTATGCCTCATACTAAAAACTGTCAAATATCACAAAAATCTTCCCCACATCTTAAGCTTTAAAGTAGTATACTAAGAAGCATTGTATTTAGATAACCTAATAGAACTCCGATCCAATGCAATATTTTGTTCCACTGGAAATTCGACTTTTTTGGCGCTATCTATTGGGGAAACGATGGAAGCTGTTTGAAACACCAATGCTACCAATGATTTCTCCCTAGCGCTACCTCGCGGCACGATTATGTACTATTTTCACAACAACCTTTTTTCCGGCACACAGAACCCGTATGGATGCAAGATCTATTTATTATTCATGATCTATGCTAGAAGTGACCTTTCCTATTCGCCTAAGGGGCGGCAAAGGGCGTTAAACATAACTATTGACCTGTTTATGATGAAATACCATTACCAATAATACCAGGGTAGCTGGCCTTCGGAGTCATACTTTGCAGATTCGATTCCGGCTCCCGGGCACTGATAAGAGCGGTCAACACTGGACGGTCCATGTGACTAATGCCGAAGGGGTACGTCAGCTGTCTTTAGGTCGCCGCACAGGCATATTGGCCTATGGCGACGGGCAACTGAGGTTTTAATAATAATAATAATAAAAAAAAAAAAAACAGAAAGTTGAGAAAATTTGAGACAAATGAGATTTTCATGAGCAATGTTAAGAAATTTGAAAAAATCGAAAATAGAACTGTCTGAATTGCGCAGTTTTGTTGCAATTTGCATGCATAATAATAATAATTTTTCACACTGACTACCAATCACCCTGCATATTATATATATTTACAAACTAGAAAGATGCTGTGACTAGATTCTGTAGTTTCCATATTTGCGGAATTTTAACACTAAAAGAGCGTGTTTTTCTTAAACTTGTTGTTTTACTGACTTTTTAAATAGCCGTAGCTTTTCAACGGTAGGTTTAGGAGACCACATTGGCGATTGAAAATTAAATTCTCATTAACTTTTACATTTTTTTCTACTACGCAATCTAAGAGGTCCAAAATGCAAAAAAAAACTGTTTGAAAGTTTTTTGTTTGGCTTTAAGGTATTTGACAAAGTCGTGTTTGAAGCTAGAATTTTTATAAATTCGAATAAATCCATACAAAATCACGTAATTGACATAATTAGCAATATCTCTTGTTAATTTTAATTATTTATTTTCCAACTAACATCATTATTTTCTAACCGCTTTTAGTATTTAATGCATTGTTACTTTCTTGTGTACATAAATATACTGTGATTTTAATTAAACTAATTAATTCTAATCTGTCGAGTTACCCTAAGCGGTATTATTTTTCTACAGGCTTTGCAATTTGTTTACAGGAATAAATCTCGAGGGTTGTGTTTTGTAAATGTCCCGCGAGAATTTGCACCTGGCACGGTCAGCAAGAGGGTGGGTTGAATGTACAAGGGTGTTTCGCCGAAATGCTCCAGTACAATAACAAGGTTTCCAATGTAAACACAAATTTTGAATTTGTTTATTGTCAGGGAGAACAAACAGGTCTAAATCCGTTTACGTGATATTGTTACCTATGAAGGATACAACATCTCTTTTCTTTCTAACAAACAAATACTTGTTATTCGTTCCAGTACCAAACAGTTTTTGTTTGAATAGTATAAGCTTGCATTTTAGTTCAAGAATGTATTAAACCAAAATTGAAAGTATAATAGAGGCTTGAATAATAAGTTGCATCTCATTAACGATTTTTTAATCCAATATAGCTTAACATGGTTATTATTATTTAAATTTTTTGACTCTTGTGATCTTAGATTGGTGAATAAGTTATAATATGCAAATCGTCTACAACGAAAGTAATAAGTAAAATTACTTAAAAACTGTGATTCACTGTCTATGTATTACTTACTGTTGGTAGGCAAATATTGTGGTGGGCAAATATTGAAATTTAAAAAGGATAGAAAATAAACTTTTGGTCTACAAATAAGTTTAAAAAAATCCTATTTGTCTATTTAAAATGCATAAATAAGCTGAATGTAAAAATCAGCTGTTTCATATTTTCAAACAAATAATATTGTATTTCCGATTTTACTTTCTCACTATAGTACTATAGTATAGAGAAAGTATAGTGATCACAAAAAAAAATCGATGTTGAGATTTTTGTGGAAATATCCGTTTTGGGACCCCCTGAGTCCAAAAAAGTGGTTTTTACTAAATGTCTGTCTGTATGTCTGTATGTATGTATGTCTGCATGTATACAAAGCTAGAGAGAACACTATTCTATCGATTTCAACCAAATTTGCACCAGACATGTCCAGTACGGCTGTATAGATGCACGAAAAACGGTTTTGAAAATTTTTGAAAAACAACCCCCTTTTTGGCAAAAAAAAACCCTAAAAAATCAGTTATTATTTTTTTGTAAAAAAACGTCTGTAACGATTTTGATAAAATTTGGCTTATTTGTAGCCCTTAATGTACCCTACCATATGCAAAAAACCGCATCTTTCTAAACATTCTCGTTTAGCTAATAATAATAATAATAATAATAATAACTCATTTTGGAGGGTTTTCTGGCCATAAAGGGGGTTGTTTTACAAAAATTTTCAAAAACTTTTTGCGTGCATCTATACAGCCCTAATTTACGTGTTTGGTGCAAATTTGTTCGAAATCGATTGAATAGTTTTCTCTCTAGATAATAATAATAATATTTATTAGTTAATCTCCTACTTTAAATCACCTCTCCTACCCCACCTACAATTATGAAGTCACAGTGAATCTGTTTAATAATTTAAATATGTTTGTGAGAAAGTATGTGCCAGTTCCTGGTAGCGTTTATTTACTTTCTCACTATACTATAGTATAGAGAAAGTATAGTGATCGCAAAAAAAATCGAAGTTGAGATTTTTGTGGAAATATCCGTTTTGGGACCCCCTGAGTTAAAAAAAAGTGGTTTTTACAAAATGTCTGTCTGTATGTCTGTATGTATGTAGGCTATGTATGTCTGTATGTCTGTATGTATGTCTGTATGTATACAAAGCTAGAGAGAAAACTATTCGATCGATTTCAACCAAATTTGCACCAGACATGTCAAGTACGCCTGTATAGATGGAAAAAAAAGGGTTTTGAACAATTTTGAAAAACAACCCCCTTTTTGGCCAAAAACCCCAAAAAATCCGTTATTATTTTTTTATAAAAAAACGGCTTTAACGATTTTGATGAAATTTGGCATATTTGTAGCCTTTAATGTGCCCTACCATATGCAAAAACTCGCATCTTTCTAAAAATTCTCGTTTAGCTAATAATAATAATAATAACTGATTTTGGGGTTTTTTGGCCATAAAGGGGGTTGTTTTTCAAAATTTTTCAATGCCTTTTTACGTGCATCTATAAAGACCTAATTGACGTGTTTGGTGCAAATTTGTTTGAAATCTATCGAATAGTTTTCTCTCTAGATAATAGTAATAATATTTATTAGTTAATCTCCAACTTTAATAAAAGTATACAAAGCTAGAGAGAAAACTATTAGATAGATTTCAACCAAATTTGCACCAGACATGTCCAGTAGGGCTGTATAGATGCACGAAAAAGGGTTGTGAAAATTTGTGAAAAACAACTCCTTTTTTGGCCAAAAAATCAGTTATTATTTTTTTATAAAAAAAACGGCTATAACGATTTTGATAAAATTTGGCTTATTTGTAGCCTTTAATGTGCCCTACCATACACAAAAACCCGCATCTTTCTAAAAATTCTCGTTTAGCTAATAATAATAATAATAACTGATTTTTGGGGGGTTTTGGCCATAAAGCGGGTTGTTTGTCAAAATTTTTCAAAACCTTTTTACGTGCATCTATATAGACCTAATTGACGTGTTTGGTGCAATTTTTTTTGAAATCGATAGAATAGTTTTCTCTCTAGATAATAATAATAATATATTTATTAGTTAATCTCCAACTTTAATAAAAAAAACTCTCCTACCCCACCCTACAAGTCACAGTGAATCTGTTTAGTAATTTAAATGTGTTTGTGAGAAAGTATGTGCCAGTTCCTGGTACCGTTTATTAGTTTTTGTGGTTTTTAACAGTAGGCCTAAATCATTCTGGTTCTTGTTAATCCTTATAATAACTGCTAGTACGTCATAAACTTAATAATTTGATTTAAACATTTCATATTATTTACATCTTAACCTAGGTTATGATTAATCCTACACCTTTACTAAATACAAACTGTAAAATATGTGATTGAGTGTGGTTTGCGTGTGAAGCATGCAGTTACTACCTTTGTATGATACACAGTTTTGAAGGGCTTGGAAATATGTGAAAATATAATATAGGCTAATTATACGCTTTCCAACCAACCAACCAAAATTATCATTTTAAACTTAATGAAATATTGACCCTTCTAAGTTTGTGTTCCCTCATATTGATTTTGTTTGTTTGAGGTAAGTTAAATTGCAATTAATTGTTTAATTCAAACATTTTGTGTCACCAGCTTCAAGCCGAGCTCCCATGGCGAGTGGCTTGACGAGCATGCCTGAAGTTTGCCATATCACACACCATGTAGGCAGTGGAGGTAGCACACAATCTATAATATTAACAAAACATGTTGTGGCAATCAACCAATATTAAAGTCAATAATATTTGCGATGGTTGAAACTATTGTCAATATTCTTGAACGTGTGCTGTTATTTAGCTTTTCGATCTACACTGGAGTGCAAACGAGCTGGCTCAGCCTTTCCGTTTTAATGTAGATAAAAGCTCCGACATCTTGCAATTCGACTGATGTAGAAACTATTTACATTCTCACCAAATACGAACCCGAGCCACTTACACGTTCAAACAGGGCTTTAAATTATGTTTGACCACTATACGATTTGTTCTATCGACTTTATTATGTTGACTAAAACAACAAATCAAATGTTAAGCTACATTCTACTAGGTTGAACTTACTTTGTCAATTATTGTTTAGCTAATTATGGCATTTCGATACAACTAAATACAGAGTGAAGGAAATATTTAAAATCAAACTTGTAGGATTGAGGTTAGCATTCATATTGAATCACTGAGTGTGTTACTCAATCAGTTTACTTATATGGATAAAATAAAACCTGAACAAGTACGTTTATACTAACTTCAAACGCGTTTTAAACATAATGTCCTCACTGATGGACGGGATACAGTAATTGAACTACAACTATTAAACTGTAACCCGTGCATCACTGAGGATGGCGACCTGGTCGTTGGAACGCTTTTGAAGTTAGTAAACGTATTTGTTGTGAGATTTATTTTATCTAATTACTTTCTCACAAGTCAATATCAATAGTTACTTATACTTATATGGAGTTCCAGTATACAACGGGGCAGTGGAGTGCTACCGTTGTGGATTTAAACTAAGGACCACGAGAAAGAAAGTGAAGGTAGATAACTTACGGCCATAATTAGTTACTATTAGTTCACCGGATAGGTTGAATATCAGTTCCATGGAGGTCGAAGTAAAGATTACAAGGTTATCGGTAGGTTATTGGGGGTTTTGTAACATTAATGTTTTCAACGAACTTCTTCATTTGAATCCCAGTATGCTCTCATATATCGACAGAAATTGGGATGGTGAAAAATTTTAAATATCAACTTTGTAGAGTTTGTCAAAATCTGTGTAACGTAGAGGAGGCATCTTCGAGTTATCGTTTTGGTGTATATGTAGCAAAATTTTCAAAAATAATTTTATTAACATCACTCTAGACACCAGACTGACTAAAGAGCAACCGAAGGTAACCAATGGAAGCCTATGAATATGATAATCCCAATGAATGCGGCCAGGTCTTCTACGGTTAGGGCAGTACAGTGCCACATTGGCCTGCATATATATTTGATAAAAGTATAAAATGTTTTGACATAAATCATTGTCAAAAAAGTTTAAATATTGAGATAGGATCAGTGCGCTTTCTCTGGTAGCTCCAAAGTTTTGATTGTTAATGTAATATACAAACTTTTGTGGATCGCTACTGTTTTTGCTTCAATGGATGCATCAATCGCAGAACCTTGTTCAAGTAATGTAAGTTCTTCCTCAGCGATATTGTCAATTTCTGAATCACTTGTCACTGCGTCACTTTAGAATTCTTCCAATGGAAATATAGTTTTTATTTAAAACAATGGATTTTGTGTTTTGTATTTAGTAGGCGTGTATGTCGGGACGACATCAACATCATCGTCGTCGTCATCGCAACCAATAGGGACGATCCAAACTGTAATAGTAACTTTTGAATTAAATACAAATTAATTCAGTTTTTGTCATTTGCTTCATGAACCTAAAAACTGATCTCACTTCGCTATACAAATCAGTTTATAGTAAAAGAAAATCTTTGCTCTTCGTTATTTCTAAAAAGTAAAATTATATTCTTATTTATAAGAGTTTTTCATTGTAACAACATATATTTGTTGTCCTTAAAATATTTAGTAAACA
>JAGFPH010004323.1:17419-29941 GCA_018207615.1 Philaenus spumarius | reverse complement strand
GGTCAGAGTTTTGATTAGAACTGAGCCACTTTTGATTCGGGTATCCTAGTATATTTAGTGGTAACCTGGTCCCTGGCGCATGCCCTGTAGGGTCAGAGTTTGAACTGGGCCACTTTTGATTCGGGTATCCTGGTAGGATTATTGGTGACCTGGTTCTTGGCGCCTGCCCAGTAGAGTCAGAGTTTTGATTAGAACTGAGCCACTTTTGATTCGGGTATCCTGGTAGAGTTATTGGTGACATGGTTCCTAGAATGTCTTCTATTGTCAGAGTTTTGATTAAAACTAAGCCACTTTTGATTCGTGAATTCTGGTAGGGTTAGCAGCGACTGGGTTCCTATCATGCCTTGTATTGTCAGAGTTTTGATAAGGACAGGTGAGAGCTCTTTGATCCAGGTGCAGTGGTAGGTTAGCGTTGATATGGATCCTGACGTCAGCTTATTATGTTAAGAGCTTTGATTAGATCTGAACCACTTTTGATTCGGGCATCCTGGTAGGGTTATTAGTGACTTTGTTAATAGCTTGCATTGTATTGTCTGAATTTTGATTAGGACAGATGCTCTTTGATTAAGGTACAGTGGTAGGGTTATCGGTGACATTGAATTTGACGTCAGCTTATTATGTTCAGAGTTTTGATTAGAACTTATCCACTATTGATTCGGGTATCCTGGTAGGGTTAGTGGTGAATTGGTTCCTGACGCATCTCCAGTAGGGTCAGAGTTTTGATTAGGACAGAAACTCTTTGATCAGATACAGTGGTAGGGTTATTGGTGACATGGGTTATGTCGTCCGCTTATTATGGTCAGAGTTTTGATTAGAACAGATTCACTTTTAATTCGGGTATCCTGGTAGGGTTAGCGGTGACCTGGTTCCTGGCGAATGCCCATTAGGGTCAGAGTTTTTATTAGAACTAAGCCACTTTTGATTCGGGTATTCTAGTATAGTTAGTGTTAACCTGATCCCTGGCGCATGCCCAGTAGGGTCAGAGTTTGAACTGAGCCACTTTTTATTCAGGTATCCTAGTATAGTTAGTGGTAACCTGGTCCCTGGCGCATGCCCAGTAGGGTCAGAGTTTGAACTGAGTCACTTTTGATTCGGTTATCCTGGTAGGGTTAAAGGTGACCTGGATCCTGGCGCATTCCCAGTAAGGTAG
The DNA here is from genome assembly GCA_018207615.1 of Philaenus spumarius. Lineage (NCBI taxonomy): Eukaryota > Metazoa > Arthropoda > Insecta > Hemiptera > Aphrophoridae > Philaenus > Philaenus spumarius. Next base: position 28,791 of record JAGFPH010004323.1, on the reverse strand, counting down.
AGTTTTGATTAGAACTGAGCCACTTTTGATTCGGGTATCCTGGTAGGTTTATTGGTGACATAGTTTCTGGCACATGCCCAATATGGTCAGAGTTTTGATTAGGAAAGAGACTCTTTGATCCAGGTACAGTGGTTAGGTTAGCGGTGACACGGATTTTAACGTCTGCTTATTATGGTCAGAATTTTGATTAGAACTGAGCCACTTTTAATTCGGGTATCCTGGTATTGTTAGCGGTGACCTGGTTCCTGGCGCATTCCCAGTTGGGTCAGAGTTTTGATTAGAACTGAGCCACTTTTGATTTGGGTATCCTGGTAGGGTTAGCGGTGACCTGGTTCCTGGCGCATTCCCAGTAGGGTCAGAGTTTTAATTAGAACTGAGCCACTTTTGATTCGGACATCCTTTTAGGGTTATTGGTGACATAGTTTCTGGCGCATGCCCAATATGGTCAGAGTTTTGATTAGAACAGAGCCACTTTTAATTCGGGTATCCTGGTAGGGTTAGCGGTGACCTTGTTCCAAGCGCATAAACAGACTAGTCAGAGTTTTGGTTAGGAAAAAGGCTCTTTGATCCAGGTACAGTAGTAGTGTTAGCGGTAACATGGATCCTGACGCTTACCCAGTTTGGCCATGCTTTAGATCAGAACAGAGGTTCTTGGTTTGTGGTTGATTTTTAGGGTATTGTTGACCAAGATTTGACGCAAGCATGATAATTTTAATTCTTACACTTTACAACCAATTAATATGTAAATGTATATTAAAAAAATACTTCGAAGGTCACATACACCATTTACATGTCTTAGGAGATCACTGGACATTTGTTAAGCATAGAGAATGAAAACTGTAAAATATTTTCAGCCATCAGCTGTCGACCTTCGAAGACCAAGAATATGCGTACAGTTACTTGAATTCTCTGTCTATCTTTTAGATAGTATGTATGATTATACCTATATTGTAGAAGTACTTAAAGTAGCTAAAAGCTTGGATGGTGAGATTCAAACCAAGCATGCAGATTTGAGATTGTTCCAAACCGATTTCCGATATAATATTTTGCCAAGAGGGCACTGCATTGCAGAATTGTATTTCTCCAGTAATTATTAGTCAGATATTTTTTTGACTGCCATTAGTTGCGTAAACATAACTTGATGATAGTTAAATGTTTTAAACTGTAATTAACTCATCGAACTTAAAATGTTTTGCCATCATTTTCGTTTACATTTGTGTTTAATTTCTCAATTCACGTTACGCCACAACGTGTACATTTATTTATACCTATATCTTTAAGGTTAACTTAATAAAAAACACCATTTTGTCTTCATGAAAATACAATTTCGTATCATAAAGTACGATGAGTAAACCATCCATTTTCTGTTTACAGTGTAAACAAATCAGATTGTTTGGCGAATATCACAAGTCTGACGTTGAAAGAAACAAAATGTATATATATACACTTTATTACTAATCTAAGTTATACTCACTTTAAAATAAAAAGAACCTTAAAAAGTATCGTATTATTTTGAACGACTTCTTATAAATAATCACTGAAAAAGCAAAAACAGTTGAAGTTGTATTTTGTTGCTATAGTTAAACCTTAAAAATCCTTTAAAATAACGGGCAGCATAATGCACTATAATTACTATATTACTATATATTACATTGTTGAAATAACTGTTTTATTAAGGTTGTTGCTTTTTAAATGTTGTTGTACTCTAATTGTTTATAACGATTATTTAATTATATACAAAATTGATAATCCAGATGAAATGAAACACATAATTTAACTACACATAAAATAAACAATATTGCAGCCTAATGTAAAACACATAAAAAAATTTAGAATATAATGTTTATAGACATAGTAATGTAGAATAGGGTGGGTGAAAAAAAAAGTTTTTTCAATCCTCAATAGTGCATAATGTTTCCTCCTATAATAAAGCGAAAAACACAGTAAAAAGAAAAAAAATGTAATATAAATCGGTCAACCTAAAAATATATTCACTTTGAACATTTTTAGTAAATATTTAAATTTTTTCATCTACACTATACTTTGCTTTGTTATTTTTTTAGTTTAATAAAGTTAAGTAAATTATAGTTGTTAATGTTTTCCAGTCCCACAGTTTGTGCGAAATAAGGATTATGTTTTAATGAAATAGTAATCCTTTAGGTAAGTACCTTACAAAGTTGCTTACCAAAACCAAGTATTGCCTTTACTAGTAATTATAACCAGTTATTTAAATAACATGTAGTTAAAAGAAGATACAAAGTTCATGGAATTGTAATATTACGAGACAATTATTATTCCTTTCATCACGCTCCTCACGAGCTTCCACTATTAGAAGTGTCATCAAACATAAAACAGTAGAAGTAACTTTAAATACATATTTTTGTTTAATCGCTTTACGTTTTATTTTCAAATCAATGACTTTCTAAAAAAGTCTTTAATTGGTTTATATTTGTGGCATCTTAAATTTAATCTGTATAGGATCACTCTTTTGTCAATGAAATTTGATATAGTTACAAAGTATACTAATCCCCATATATTTCTAAAATAAAAACTAAAACAAATTTACTAATGGCTTTTTGAAGTGTACCAAAGGTTGGTAAAACTTTGTTTCATTGTACTATCGTGGGGGCATAGTTTGAAAGTGTTTAAGGAAACTCAAATCGTTTTTGGATCATATTGTGAAATTATTTAAATAACTCTGAAAAATACCCCAAAAATCGCTTTACCCACTGTATTACCTGCAGCTAAATTTTGAAAAACCAGTAGAGCTAGAGATACTTGTATACGTCACAGAAAATCCATCGGATTCAAAGCTCTGTAAAGAGATGATGAAAACATGTTTTACATTCACGAGGTGTATGTAAATCTGTCTTTGGGATCCGTCCAGTATTTCAATGGTACCTAGTATCAATGTTTAATTTATTTCCACCATTTGTATTGGTTAAAATATTAGTTCAGTATATTGTGTGTGTTGATGAGTTATTATTGAAATTTTGGTAAAACTTTCGGAGCACGAATACAACTCGTATTTCTTCGATTTATTACGACGGGCGAAGAGGAGTAATACAGTTAATAAAACACGTTTTAACATAAACACAAATAAAACAATCTCTTGTAAATAAAATAGAGTTAATTAACTAAGTTGCATTCTGTGTATTCTGCCCTTTAATAATAGCCTACGGTTAGGATATCCCATTTATCGTCCGAAATTAAATTCCATAATCCGCAAACATTAGGGTACAGCCTACTTCCCACATTACATCCGCCGTTTTACAAGGACCAGCTGTTGCAGACGTGTTATTAAACTCTGCGCGCGCACCTCCTTTGTAATTTCTGTTCAAGTGAATCCTAATTTCTGGGTTTAATTCTGTACGCTACCAGTCACCCATTACTTTGCGTTTTAGTTCTCGTATACAAGACTCTATTTAGAAAATATTCCAAATTGTTGTTACGGTTGTTACTGCGTCAATCGTTTGCGTACAGTTAAATTTCTGAGGAACGGATAAAGACAGCAAAATAAAATCCTGTAGCATTATGACACTCGTATACAGGGTGTCCCATAAGTATACGGCCAAACTTCGGGGAATGGTTCTGTCTGTCGAAATAATAAAACAAGTTCATACAAACATAGGTCCAAAAACGCTTCTTTATTCTTCATCCGATTGTCTTGAAACCCATAATTAATTGTATTTAATCGCTTATTTTTCTTGAGATGTATCGTTGTTAAGTTAAACTTCATTCCAAGTTTGAACTTAATTAGTCAGATATGAATTATTTTGTATAAAAAACAAAATGGCGGATAACTGGAAAACGAAGTGTTATCGGGCCTACGTTTATATCAACTTTTTTTACCCATAGCACCATTCTTCGAAGTTTGGCTGTTTACTTATGGCACACTCTGTATATTCCATTCCTGAGAAATACAAGTATGAATTACTACAATTCTTTGGGAGAGGGAGAGCAAGTTTGATACCCTAAAATAAATATGTTATGATATTTTAGTATGGGACTTCGTTCGTTTGAAGTGGCTTTATAGTACGAGTTTTCTAAAAAGAATTTTGTGATAAACATTTTACAAGATATATCAAACAAATATTGCTCAAACTCTCATTCACCCCTCTATTTCTAAACGTACTGCTGTTAAATGTTCAAGAAATGAATGGTGTTATCATACGTATTGATATATACATTTCAAGACCTATATTATTTAATCGACATTTGCGGGAAAATGTGATGAAAAAATGATTCTTCTGAGTTAGCTCTATACAACAAATACTTAAGATCCGTCACAACCTTCGAGAGAGGTATAAAACAAATGAGTAAAGCAGAAAGAAGTTTTCCAGGTGTATATTCTTTTCATTTTTATATTTTTTTGCAAAACAAAACTCTTTCAAGACAACAAACAGTACGGAACCCTTGGTGCGTGGGAGAAGCAAACGATTTCTGTTATGTTAGTAGTTTGTTTGGGAAAAAGGGTTGTTCCACTAAATTTAGTACAGATTACTCGATGAAATAAATGTGAAGTGTTCTCAGTGACTTTTGAATGGCATTGCAGACCAGCACAACTTCTCGAACACAAACACGAAGTGTTTTGGTTAATGTAACACATTTAAACATACTGTATGTAAAATCAATAACTACAAATTATACAGAGAATAAGCGCAATCACACAAAATCTATAAGTATACACAAATCTGTTCCTTTTTAGGGTTCCGTAATTTGAAAACAAAAATTATGGAGTTATACGCGTTTATCTCTTTGTCTGTCTCATTTGATTTTTTCCATAGATCATAAGCATTTTGGTAAAGTATGCTACGATAGTACGTATTCCATTAGTTAAGAACCCAACATTCGCATATATATAACATATACGCAGATTTTAGAGACTAAGGTTTTGCTCACTCAATAATTTTGGATATTAATAATATATATAGTTCGAAACATCTATAAAAAACAAAATATGTTTATTGTTCGTACACAATAGATAGAAATAACGACAATATAATCTTTTCAGCAATTACTGAATAAATATTATGGACATCGGTCCATGTATACAGGATGTAACAGAATACCTGTGCTGTAAGTTTAACGAGCTACAGAATCAGTTTAGAACCTTAATTTAAACCTTACTTAAATAATTCATCGGATTTTTTCTCGAGCTCCAGAACCATAAAAAGCATATTTTATTTTTAATGTTTTTAATCACTTTTTTCCGATTCAAGATGGCTGCCCAACATTTGCAAACTGTTGGGTCATTGTATTAATGACACTACAAGGTTTTATTAATAGAAATCAAAATCTTATCAAAGATGTTCAACTTGGTCAATTTCAGACAACATTTAAACTGAGAATAGCATATATAGAAGAAATTTATATAATAAGGGAAGTCGAATGGAATATGAAATTAAATAAAACATTTGATTTTTAATGAAACTTTGGACGATCTCTGAACACTTCTAATTGCAAGCAAACATAGTTTTTTATGTGTTTTATTAACAAAATGGAAGCGCACGAATAAAATAAATAGATTTACAATAGTTGTAATATTTTGGAACAAAAATGAGTAAATAATTATTGTCGGGAAGTAATTTTAAACCAAAACCAAACAATTAGGTAACATTAACTTTTTTCAAAAATATTTCTAGCAATTATTATATTTCTGTACAATACAATAATGAATGTATAATTTGTTTATTTTCTCCATTCGCTTCATTTTTTCCAAATATTAAAATTTGTTTTGCAGATTTGAAAATTTTTGAAATGGTTGCAGATATAACTAAAATTCAAATAAATATTCATCTTTCAGAGCTCTTTGATTTGTTATGTCACTGGAATTACAATGCTATTTAAATCTTTTTTTAAATGTCGGAAACGTTTTATAAAAGTTATAAATTTTTTGAGAGTGTGTATCAGTGGAAATGCTTGATATTATTTTGATTTCTGTCAATTAAAACAGGTAATTTAACAGGTAACAGATAATGTATATAAATATAAAAGTCAAAATGTTGTACTTTTATAGTCATTACCTTAAAATGGTACCAAGTAAAGCCAAGATTTAAAAAACAAATTGTACTCTTAAAAGACTTTAAATAATATAACACTCACCGATATTCATATTACATTTGTTTAAAAAACATACATTATCTTAAAATGTTTCTGTTGTGGGGTTTGAAAAATATTTCCTTAACTTCTTCAGGTGCGAATTAGTGGGCTTTCCGTTTACAAAAAGGGCTAAACTGATTCGTTTGATCGCTATACTTACAGGTCAGGTGGTCTGTCAATCTTTACTTTACAATCTTCTATAACTATTATTGATGTAAATAAAAAACAAATTAAAACTATAACAGAATATTACAATAACAAAAACTAACGTACAAAAATAACAACTTGTAGACAGTACTACTTATTTCACTTAGGCTATCTATTAGAAGCCTATACAAAAAAATACTCTATAAATATTTCAGAAATACAGAACAATGCCAATCTGAGGGAACAAACGTTCCTCTTTAGTGCGTAAAAACAATGCATAATATTATATTGTGTTGTTATATATTTACTTTTATAATATAAATAGGTGAAATTTAAAATAGTACATCTTTAAGTAAAAAATAAAAAATGCTGTGGCAAAATTCATAGTGAAATATTATTTGAATTCTGATTATTGGAAAATATGTGTCTCAGAAAACTTTATAATACAAAAATTTAGCTCGCCTGGGTTTAAAAGAAGGGTCCTGTTCTTTTCCTTTTTCTCGAAAACCCAGATACAACATTTTATAGTACTACCATTTAAACATATATGCATTATATGAAGTTGTTAACTTGGCTTTTCCGTGTATAGGTGTTCGATTGGGTAAGTAAAATTATTACATAGATCTAATTTAAGTATAAAAACAAACGTCAATCAAAATTAAATCACGTCACTGTTTTAAACTCCCAGTTAGGTAGCTTCTTTAGTCCATCCTCCACGTCTTTATCAGTGTCCGTACAAGTCACAGTACCGTCAGACAGAAGGCTTCCAACAACACCGATATCATCCACACTATCGATAATGGTATGATTACACATCGACAATAAAGCTATGTCGTAGGAGTCCTTCGGCTGGAAAATCACCAAAACAAACGCATCTTCCTTATCGCTCTGAAGATTCTCAGTAGCCCATTGAGGATCGTCGGTCAAAATAAGAAATATAGGTGTTCCTAATTCTGCAGAACGCGCTCTGAAGTTATCCATAAGCGGTAAGAAGTAACCAGGACCTGCCAGGATTCCATCAAGGCGCCTTCTCGAACGAATACACACGAACGTTGTCTTTCCTGTGAATCCTGAATTTATCGCGAGAAACGTTTCTTCATAACGTATCAACATCCTGTCTAGCATTATTTTTGTTCCTTTTTGAATCGGGAAGCTCCGTTTCAATTCGGATACATTGTCGGCGATGCAAGAGTACAATATAGGAGCTGAGAGTATTACACCATTCCCTGGTATATTCTTCAACTCTTTTAGTAAAAGTGAGTATTCTTTTACGTTTTTATTGGCCAAACTGTTTTGATCCCAGTTCATTTCATTGGTCGTCGTACAGTTGTAAGGTATAATTGTACTCACCGGTAAATTGTCGTTGGTCACCAACGGTAAAATTCGTCCTGCAACCAATTCACTAATGTAAATTTGTCGCCGCGAACCCAATATTCGTTCGGCGCTCCATACTGTCGCGATTTGCAAGAAACACGTTGCCAAATGTTCCGGAATACAATCCCCAGTAAGGTTTTCCAGGTAAAGTATAGGCGCTTCGGGGCAGACTTTGTCGTGCAGAGTGATTTCCACAAACGGTTCCGAAAATTGAAATTTTGTGATTACTTTATTCGTACTTACTTGAAGCGCACATAAACACATTACCACCGAACTGATTAAACGAAACATTTTGATACAATGAAAGCTTTCTTTGCGTGTAATAGTTTTTATACTCTTTTGAATTCTATATAGATAAAAAGTGTAGGCGTATTTGCGCCTTAATCTCTTAACAAACAGCGAATGATTGATACTTTGCGAGCATAACCTATCTTGTCAGGTCGTAATCAAGCCAAATTACGACGAAAGATTCTGTTTGAAGCAGTGATATTTCTCTTCTTTTATGAATGTCTTACATTACCGTTGTAGATGATTTGAAATATTTAAATGTATGTTTCCTCATTTATAAATTTTTTGTTGCAAATAACGAACCTAACATTTCAACACGACTCTTTTAAAATAAACTTTTCATGTACAAACATCGAAATAAAAATGAAATTGTTTCTTTTTTCGTTTCGTAGTAGTACGGAAAACCGTAGTTTCGTCAAGTCTGTCTGCTTTAGAGTCACAGCTTTATAGGTATTTTATTGTCTCATTTGTTGATGAAATTTTACAATCTAGATGCAGTAATGAAGCGCAATGTTCCAGCTGTAGCGACTTCACGATCGGCTTTAACCACTGCGCCACTCTATTCCTCAGAAAGTTATGAAGGATTGTGCAACTAAGCAACCAAACTAAACATATTACAATATGCACTAATACAACTTAATTAGAATTTACCATATCGAGTTTGGTATATATTGAATGGGCCTTTCACTAAAAATAAATTTTATTAGAAAAGAAAATTTGAAACTTTATAGGACTAATTTTTTGACCTTCTTTCTATCATTAAATTTTCGCTGGAAATTCATAATAAAGTTTAGTGTAGTTATAAAGTATGCTACCCTATTATATTCCAATAACCAACACCTCATTGTAAAATGTGTTTTTGACATTGGGCAACATATTTCCTTAACGGAATCCTTACGTTAAAATAAGAAAACGTTCCATAGAAGTATTATAAAGGTTAAGAAACATTTAGTTTCATTAATAACCGCTTATAAGATAATTTGTTTGTCTGTCTGTCTGTCACAAATATTAGAACGCTTTATTACTATTCAAGTTTCATTATTCCATTTCTTTATCTGTTCATAAAGAATTTCACGAAATGTCGCTCGATGTTATCGAAAAACCCTCTCCCTCTAATTTTGAAAATACAGTAGTATAGTGAATAGGGCAACCAAATATGAGAGAAAATGATGTCTCACAAATGTATAAAACTTAAATATAAAATGGCAAATAGAAAAAATGCTTTATTAATCAGAGCAGATTTTAGCAAACTAACTGAAATAATGATATTTAACATTATGTATTTAATATTATTTATTAGTTTAATTATATTTAACTAGTTTGTATAAAGTTCAATATAAAGTGTTCTTCGTATTATTTTTAAATGAAGCTTTATAATATTGTATTTGAAAATCCCAAAAGTTTCTGATAAACATATCCAATTATAACAACAAGATTATTATGATCTTAAGAAATAAACCACATTTATATAAAATGGTAAATTGAAGAAATGCTTTATTAATCAGAGCATATTTCAGCAAAATAACTGAAATAATGATAGGTAAAATTATGTATTTTAATATTATTTATTAGTTAATTCCATTTAACTAGTTTGTATAAAGTTCAATATAAAGTGTTCTTTGTATTATTTTTATATGAAGCTTTATAAAAATGCTTTTGAAAATTAAAAAAGTTACTGATAAACATATCCAATTGTAACAACAAGATTATTATGATCTTAAAAAATATACCATATTTAGGATCATGTTTCATTGTTTTACTTTCAAAGAGTTAATTATATAATTTTACTAAATTTCGAAACTGTGCCTTAGAAATTTGATGCTAATATCTGCTTAAAATACTTTATAAGCTTCCTACCGAGTGAAATTCTAAGATTAAAGTCATTCAAGTTCAACAATTACATTAAAATTTAAAAAACAATAATTCGTCTGTGGATCATATTTTGTAATATGGTTATTTTTTAGTACAATAGAGTAAGAAAAGTAAATATTATCACCATAGTTGTATTAAAAAATATTTTTTGTGATTTTTAGACAATCAGTATACTTAAAAATACACACCCAGTAGGATCTAAATTTTGGTGCTCTAGCCTAGTTTAAAACACTGTTTCCGGTGCCCTTCTATCTTTACCAGAACAAAGATTGTCCAGTATTTTGTCACACCCTGTACATAAGTATCTGTTATCTGTACTTGTGCTGTGGAAGGAAAATACATGTTTATCACTTTTATACCCAAACAAAAAGCAGCAGTACTTTTAGAAAATAGGATTTCCATTCTGTATGTAATATTGCAAAAAACTTTGGCTTCAAAATGCAAAGTAAATTTTTGTTTTGGTTTGCAAAATATTCCACTTAGTATAATTTATAGTTATGTAAAATTTGAGTTTCATACATTAATCAGCTTAGAAGTAAATTGTCTAAACGTAAAAAACCATCGTATGAATAATATTATAGTGTTAATAAAACCAGAAGGATTTGGCATTACCAAAGAAACAATTTCTACCACAGAAATAAAAAATCGGTATGAAATTGTGTATGTGTTTTTGTGTGTGTGTTTATATACATGTAGTGGACGTGTTTTTGCTATAACTTGTTACGCCTAACGTGTTATGCGAAACTGCTGTAGCAAGGAAAACCTAATCTACTTTTGCAAATATAAATTATTAACAGTTCAAAACTACTTATTGTCATGAATAAACTATCGGTATAGTTAAAACCTTTTTCCATTTTATTGTACCGAAAATCAACAATAATTATTTTTGAAAATGTTTTCAAATTTAATTCTTACCTGCAGAATTACTATCATTGATTTTCCAATTTTGCTATTTATCCGAAAAAGTATTTTTAAAGTGAAAATTATATTTTGTTGTTCATTACCAAAACTGGGGCCCATTAATTCAGTAGGCCTCAGCTGGTTACCGTTGTGCGTCTCACAAAATGTTAAAACATGGCTAACAGATGTTCGGTTGGGTCAATAAAATCACGTTAGTCTGTAAATTCATCTGTGTATAGTTTAATCACAAAACAAATCACGTCACATTTTTAAACTCCCAGTTAGGTAGCTTCTTTAAACCCTCCTCCACGTCCTTATCAGTGTTCGTACAAGTCACAGTACCTTCTCCTAAAAGGCTTCCAAGGACGCCGAATTCATCCACACTATCAATAATAGTATGATTACACATCGCCAGAAAAGCTATGTCGTAGGAGTCTTTCGCTTGGAAAATCACTAAAACAAACGCATCTTCATTGTCACCCAGAAGATTATCCGAAGCCCATTGGGGATCATCGGTTAAAATAAGAAATATAGGTTTACCTATTTCCGCAGAACGTGCTCTGAAGTCGTCCATAACTGGAAGGAAGTATTCAGTTCCTGCGATGACTCCATTTAGGTGCCGACTTGTACGAATCCCCACGAAAGTTGTATTACCTTCGAATCCTGAATTCATCGAGAGGAACTCGTCT
>JAGFPH010004323.1:1502-17319 GCA_018207615.1 Philaenus spumarius | reverse complement strand
AAGTTGTATTACCTTCGAATCCTGAATTCATCGAGAGGAACTCGTCTTGATAACGTATTAACATTCTTTCCATCATTAGTTTTATTCCTTTTTGAATCGGGAAGTTTTGTTTTAGTTCCTCCAAATTGTCAGCGATGCAAGAGTACAGTATAGGCGCTGAGTGAATTACACCATTTCCACTTATATTCTTCAACTCTTTAAGTAAAAGTGAATACTCTTTCACGTTTTTATTGGTCAAACTGTTTTTATCCCAATCCACATCTTTAGTAATCGGACATCCGACCGGTATAACCGTTCTAACCGGTAAGTTTTCGTTGCTGAACAACGGTAGAATTCGTCCCAAATTCCTTTCGCTTACGTAAATCTGGCGCCGCGTATCCAGCGTTCTTTCAGCGCTCCATATAGTCGCTATTTGCAAAAAGCATTGCGCCAAATAATCCGGACAACAGTCACCGTTAAGGTACTCGAGTAACAGTACAGGAGCTTCAGGGCAGACGCTGTCATGCTGTGTAATTTCTAAAAAGGTTTCAGCTCCTTGAAATCTTGTGACTATACTGTTCGTACCTACTCGAAGCGCACAGAAATACATTAACACGGCACAGGTCAAAGGAAACATTTTCAGAGTGAGACATTTTCCTTAAACGTAATAGTTTATATGATGCATTAATGAAATGCAATGTAGGCTTGATAAAACAATAAAACATGTAGACAAATTTACACTTTAATCGCTTAACAAATAGAGAATGATATACAATTTGCTAGCACACTTATCTTGTCTGGGTCTAATTAAGGAAAACTGCGATTATTATTTTCTGCAGTGAGATATTTGTCTTGTTTTACAAATGTCTCAGATTAAAGTTAATCTAATGTAGATGATTTGAAACCCACATAATATACAATTTGAACTGGTAAGTGAAATGAAAAAAACTGTGCAGGTTTGAGGGGTAAGATACTGGATTTACAAATTATATCAAAGGGGTTTAGCCTTATTATTAGTATGACTGTTCGTTCCATTTAAAATACATAGCTCAGCAGGTGGGATATTTTTGTGTTCGCACAATCATTGGGTGCTTACTCTAGCAACTCTAATCTGGCATGTAAGCTATCTCTCAGTGGTATTTCCACTAACAGCTTTTTTAAAATAGCTTTAATGCTTTAGATTTGGTATTGGTTTAGGAGTAGAAATTTGTTATAATTTATCTATACTGGGTTGGGCATTGGAATGTATTTAATAATTCGAAAACTATTAAGTAAAACGTAATAAAACTTTGCAAATGTGTATTTATCACCATAACCAATAGGTTGACGTATTTTACTTGTTTTTTGTCTTCACTGGTGGACGGTCCACTTAGGAAGTCTTGACATTTTTACACGTACGCAAAGATGGAGTTATACCTTATTCAAAGGTTAGTAGAACACACCAGTACAAACCAGATCAAAATGGACCGTCCAATCCTTTGCAGGAAATTACACCTCCTCAACTATTTTTATATTATGCAACTAATGTTTCTAATAGGGGTTTACCTAACTATACCTGTTTCCATCTATCAATAAACAAAACAATCTGAGTAATTTAGTTTCAATCAAATTTATTTAATACATAATTTTTATATTCTTCTTAAATTACTCTCATTTGTGAATGTCATACCATCACAACTAACTGTAAGAACATAATGTGTGACATTACTTGATGAAACTTTCCCAAAATGATGGACTCATAGAAGGGGTTCTATCGAAAGGCCGCCAAGATTTTCGGATTTGAACCCATACGAGTTTTCTTTGGGGATATTTATTTAAAGATGAAGATCTATGCACATAGGCCTAGAGATCTGAATGACCTAAAAGGTAGGATTGAAAACAAATTTTGGAAATTTGTAACGAATAAAAAGAAATGGCACAAATGCATTCTACACCCATCTTGCAGCTTTTCTAGAGACACTCGGAGGACACTTTGAACGGTTGCTGTAGTATGGGTTCTACAGGAAAAAATTTTTCGTGCTATTTGTATAAGTGTTAGGTAAGTTTATTTGTTTTGAAATAAAGCTATTATTTCACTCTAATAACTAAAATATTTATTGTTATTATTTTTATAATGAGCAATTTTTCATAAATAGGCTAGGATAATTTTACCTTAATTATTTTGTTTTTCGTTTACTAAAAGCTGCAAGCAGGAATAATGAAATCATTAAGAAAAATAAGTTGCATAATATTAATATTTTTTAAGAGCAGTAATTTCTGACTGGTTCGTCCTTTTGTGGTAGGGTTCACACTGTTGTCTTCTACTAACTAATTCCATTAAATACTCGACCTAGGCTAAGATTTAAGTTTCAAAACTTACTAACTGGGCCGTCGTCCTGTCAAGCCATAAAATACGTCAAACTATAAGTTATAGTGACAAATACATAACTGAAAAGTTTCATTACGTTTTGCATAATAGTTTTAGAATATTATTAAATATGTTACAGATATTATCTTCCCTTTTATATAAGTCCTGCATTTTTGGGAGACTAACATAAAAGTGTCAAATTATATGAGAGGTGGAAGGAAAAAGGAGTGAAGCAAAGCACAAAAGAGTCTTCTAGTCATATTTTGGAAAGTTAAATTTATTTCTTATTTCAATATTTACTATTTCATATAATACTTCAGGCATTACTATACTAATTGACACTTTTATAGGTTCATCAAATCTGTTTACCCAAGTGACACAACTTCATAACTACTCCATTTCGCTCTCATGTATTCTCTCTTAAAATGCAATATTTAGATGTATATTGTATAGCAGAGACTTTTAAATTATAAGCAAAGAAAACGTAAACTCTGTATCATAATGCTTAAAATCAATTGCGGCTCGTCTTTTGTACCATACACTTAGCAAAATATTTTGCTTGTGAAATATTTATTCATATTTAAAATTTAAAGAATATTTTATAAGCAAAGTGGATACAAGGATATTACCAGAAACACTAGAATCATGACGCTGGGAAAATCAGGAAGCAGAAAATCGTAAAGAGTTGTTTGAGAAGTGTTTGTCTCTCTGGAACAAAAATGTTTGAGTGAATTACAGGATGATGCAGAAAGAAACAATTATAAAAATTAGTTTTTAAATAAATTGAATATAATAAAATGTACGTAACCGTATGTTCTGTTTGTAATTATTTGTTTAGCACACTACAGATGGCCAAGAATGACGTATTCAAATCAAAGTACATTGACTGATAAATATTATTAGTTAAGAAGGCAGTTTATACTTTTGTAGATGGCTGTTATTTTAAAAGAAAGCATTTTATTCATTTTTATTTATGTTTGATAGCAGTCTAGACGAAAATCACAGTTACTCAGATTTTGGAAAAAACCCTAAACCAATAAAGATTTGCAGTAAAGGCAAATTTATGAACGCTGTGGAATAGTTTGAAATTTACAAGGCTTTCAAAGAATTAAACAAGAATAATGAACACCGATTACGACCAGCTAAATTTCGATTCGAACACCCTATATGACATAGCGATACGAATTCAAAAAGCCCGCGGCAAGTAATTGTAGATTAGAGCGTGGACTGATAGCATGCAGTCAGTCGATGTCCGGTTGTCATAAGATGCGCATCAACGTACTGTGTTTTTTAAATGTGTTGTGTTTTATGTGTTTTTATGTGTCTTATTAACGTTTTGACAACCTCTACATATAGAGGGCTCTTCTGAAGATGGGATAGACGTCCCGAAACGCGCCAAAGAAAAACCACAAAAAAGAGGTCACTGATGGAAAAATAAAATGTATTGTACTTTATTATATATATTAGTGACCTGGATACTATAAAAATGAATTCATTAAAACTTAACATATAACATCAGTTATAATTGCCTTATATTTTGCAACACTAAACTTATTTAACAACTTATATCATTATCTGTCATTATGTAATACTTTACAACATTATTTAACATAATTTAGCAGCATATAACATCAGTTATCATTAAGTTACACTTTGCAACACTATTTAACAGAATTTAGTATTATAATATAGCAATAAAGTGTATTTATTTATATGCTGCCCGTTTCTAACTATAGCAAGCAGATTTGAACTTTCTCAGTTTTCTGTACAAATATATCCAAGCACCTTTGTACCAATTTTCTCTAATGCTTTTATAATTCAGACTATTTGAAGCATACCAATGGTGCATTACATTTTCCCTTTGTAACAGTAAACCGATTTAAAAACGCGAACGTCCTCAGCTGTAAATAACGGATTGACGCGATTATTTTGCTGACATTTTTATTACAAAGAAGATTTCACTGGGACGATCAATTCTACGAACTGAATTAGTTTCATCAGACGAAAGACTTGTGACCAATCAATACGCAATACACATCCACTTGTTTAGTCGAATAAAACCTTACACATAAAAACTACCTTATATTTTGGCAAATCAATGCGAAATAATTGAATCTAGCTTGTTTAGGTAGGATAATACAAATTATATAGCTTGAGAAAGAAAGTAGCGTAGTACACATTTATCAGTAGGTTAGAACCATCATAATTGTTGGAAGTTCTAACAGTAGAAAGTTGTGCATTTACCTCCTAAAGCCAGATCAAATAAGGTAGATTTAGTTTAATTTTTAGGGTGTTTGTGCTTAGAAAAAATATCTTGTTGGTGGGATTTTATACATTCCAAAATCAGTTCATCTTGCTACTTAACACATTAATTACTAGACATGTGTTCTTTAAGTAATACATTAAAGAACAAATTTGTATCATACTTAGTTTTGATTTTGTAAATTAAGCAAGTCGTATATTGCACACAATAGGTTACTTGATTTAATTGCTTTGTAATTTAATAATAAGAGATTAAAATTACTTTACATACTGATATGATGAATAAATTAACTTTTTTGATTCCAAAACTAAATACAAAGTAATGATGATAAAGTAATTTTGTCACACCCTCATTTAGATTCATCTCAGTTCACCTTTGGTTTATGACTATGTGGTTTGTAAATAGAGTAAGAATGATACATGTATTATTTTCTAATTAGGGTTTTATTTATTCGCAAAGGCCCTCATGTTTTTTACATTGTTTGTACTAACTTTTGCAATAAAACGGTACACACTTGTTAAAAGCCTTGATTTTATCTGCTGTTTTATGGATTCACTTTATTAATAATTCAAACAAGAATTGTATTGTGCAATGCACTTAAGCTCAAATAACTAAGCCTCTCAGGTATTATTTAGTAACTATAACCTTCCAATACACGCAACTAAGTTGTAGTAAAAAAACCAAACATTTTAGGGGCGATGCGATACATTGCATTTCTTTTATAATAATGTATTATAACTTTCAGCCTTCTTCCCTAAATTTGTAATTTTAGGCCACTCAACATTTTCAAATGATAACCCCATCTTGGGAATTTTAACACATATAACAAAAAAAGATCGAATTTAATGTCTTTTGCTCCTATATTGATAGGAACCGTATCAAGTAAATTGAGTAGTCAAGATTTTTTGAGTGTAAGTGCGCATGAAAAAAATGTTTTAAGAATATTTTCACAATTCATAAACTGTTATTAAAACGTTTTTCCTTGAAATATACAAACGGAGCAGACCAACAGTTGAGCCATTTTTAAACAGAGCTAATTTACTGTTTTCTAACGAAGCATGGTGTATTTTATCAGTCTTTGCACTTTGAAACTACATGCTACTTTGAAGCAAAGGACAGACTTTGCTAGGTGAGTTAATTGGGTGTTAAATGAAATGGCCGTCAGACAAAGTTCAAAAGACGTTAATTAACACAAGCGACAAGATATTTTATTAGCTTTGACATCCGTAACAATAAAATACAATTTATTTAAAAATGAAGACAATTTTATTGTTTGCGACAGAGAGAAAAGGGGTATGATGGCTCTTAAATAGATGTTTTAATAATGTATACATATATTTTTGTTGCTTAACGTTTACTTTATTTTAGTTAGACTAATGCTGATGGAGGAGCAGCATATAGCGCAAAATAAATCGAAGTTTAGTATGTAATATTGATTGAACCTACTCAACTATGAACGAGTGACTTTATCACTCAACCACTCCGCTTACCCTTTTTGGCATTTAACTATGCAAAGTAGAATAAAAGTGCAGGAACAGTTGTACATCTCACCTAATATTCTACAGAATGTGTTTTGGGTCAAGAAGATTGGCAACAGTGAAGGGGAGTCGTACTAGGTAAAACAATTTTTTTCAAGATTTTTTTGTCTTATTTTATGCAGTATACTATTACCTTTAATTTAAGACCTTGTACGTCAAATTCCGACTTCTGAAAATATTTTTATAACCATTTTTGTAAAGCGCAGCATAGCCATAATTTGCGTCAACCGGCCAAACTAAGCTTTGCAACACTTTCATACATTATTATATAATAATGCTCTATACCTGAGCATTTTGTTTTGTGCAGTTTGTACTACATCAGCTGTAGTGTATTTATTGTTCAACCTTCTGCACTTTGTTTTGGTTTGTTGTCATGTTTATAATGATTTGTGTTTTCAGTTAGTTGAATGTGTTCTGTGTTTAGTTTTGAAAGATTTTGTTGTTGTTACTATGCCTAGAAGAGACTCGGGAAAGTTTAAAAGAAGGAAGAGAGCGTGTAATGTAAATATTAAGAGAATGTGTGATGAAAGTGAAAATGGAAATGTAGGATTAGGCCTACCTAGGCCTAGTTGTAGCTCAAGCATTGATGTAAGTACACCACATGCAAAAGTTGCTCACAAAAGAGTTAGTTCATCTAAATCAAAAGTAGGCCCTAAGCTAGTTGAGTATGAACAGTTCCTAGATGAAAACAGTGGTTCATGCTATGACCTAGTTAACCTAAAAAGCCTTGAAAATTTGGTGGGACAAATTGCTTTTTGTGCGAAGTGTAACGTTCCAGTTGTATTTAGTACAAGTAATAGACAAGACCTAAGCCTTTTAATTAGCATTAGGTGCAATAACTGTGGCCTTGAAGCCTCAAAATACAATGACAGAAACCATAATAATGAAAAGTCTGAAATAAATACAAGGCTGGTTTATGGGTTCGATGAATTGGAAAAGGTGAAGCATATGCGAAGACACTCTGTAGTGTTTTAAACCTGCCTAGTACCCCCAAATTCAGACACTATAATAAGATTATTTGAAATTCTGCTAAGGAGATGTGTTTAGAATCCATGAGAGATACTGTAGAGGAAACTGTTATTAAAAATTATGGAGATCAAGACATTACAGCAATCTTTAATGGCACATGGCAAAGAAGGGGGCATCGATCTCTGAATGGAGCCGTCACAGTTATAAGCGGAACCCCTTGTAAAGTCTTGGATGTAAGAATTTTTACAAAGTACTGCAGGTGCAAACAGAGATTAGAAAACATACATGAAGCCAACTGTGTAGCCAACTATGAAGGAGCAAGTGGTGGAATGGAAGTGGAGGGTGTGGTTTACATGTTCCGTAGCTTTGTGCCATAGTACGATGTACGACACAAGTACTATTTAGGAGATGGATATAGTGCAGCGTTTCCCACTGTTGTAAACAGTGAACCGTGCGGACCAGATTTTGTAATTATTGAGAAGTTGGAATGTGTAGGACACATCCAGAAGAGGATGAGGGCTAGGTTACAAAAGCTTAAAACTAAAAAAGGCAAAGAAAAGCTTGAAGATGGAAGTCAATCGGAGGACGTGGCCGTTTGACTTTGTCTGCCATAAAGGAAATACAGTTATACTATGCGTTAGCTATCAGAAGGAACACATCAAGTTTAAATTACATGAATAAAGCAGTTTTGGCTGAGTTTTATCATCTCAGTTTCACAAATGAAATACCACAGCATAACCTATGCCCAAAAGCTCCGGATACTTGGTGTAAGTACCAAAAAGCAAAAGCCAGTGGTGATAAGTATGGCCATTCAAATCAGCTTCATATCCCACCCACCATCATGGAGGAAATCATTCTAATTTTCATTGACTTGGCTAACTCTGCCCTTCTAACACAATGTTTGCATGGAGGTACCCAAAAATGAACAGAGTAATATGGTCGCATGTTTCTAAATCTACCTTCGTAATGAAACAAACCTTAGAATTTGGTATATGTGAGGCCATTGCATGTTAAAACTTGTGTAATGTTGTTAAATGCAAGATTTAAAAAAAATGTGGCATCTCTCCAGGTGAAAACTGTTTAAAAGTTATGAAAAAGTCTGACGAACTTAGGATAAAGAAAGCGGTGAACGCAATCAAAGATATTGGGGAAAAGTGTCGAAAACAGGCTACCCTTGAAAATCCAAGCTAGAAGATGAGTACAAACAAGCAGAAAATCAAAACATGCCTGCCTATGGAGCTGACTTGTATCAAGGTAAAGCTATTGTCATAAAAAAAATTTTTTTGTCTTAAAACGTTTCTCCTGCAAAATTAGTTTTTGTTTACAAATGTACCTGTTTCTCAACAACCGTATGAGATATCTCAACAATTCGGGGCAAATTTTCGATCGAAATATCGTTACTACCAATATGAGAAGAAGTATTTTCGAAGAACTATTGGTCAAACTACCAATGTTAGAAAAAGTATTTTCAAAGAACTCTTGGTCAAACTTCCAATGTGAGAAGAATTATTTTTGAAGGGCTCTTGGTCAAACTAAAAATGTAAGAATAAGTATCTTAGAAGAACTATTGGTCAAACTACCAATATAAGAAGACGTAGTTTTGAAGAACTCTTGGTCAAACTACCAATTTGATAATTTATTTTTTAATTAAGGGTGTGAACATTTCTAGCAGCTCACCAAACGTATCTGCATCCATCCGTAGATAGTATAGTTTTTATAATCCACTTCCCAACTTAGTTTAAGCTCTGCTGCTAAGCGGTCATGGCTAAATGAATTTTTCTTCAACAATTCCTTCATGCAGATCCTCTGCTTTCTTTTTCAATTATAATTGTGGCACAAGCAGCTTCCCTGTCTGACATCCTCTCCCGACAATTTCACTAAATAAACTGAAAGGTATTTTGAATGTTTGCACAAAACTTAGCATAGTGTATCGTACAATGTTTGCGCAAATACGTTAGTAGAGGACCCGCCACCTGAGAACCAAAGGGGAGGGGGGCCAATCGCGCGACTCTAAACCCTTGGGTGAGTGTGGGGGTGGACCTTGGGTGAGTGTGGAGTGGGCGTGGGGGTGTGGGTGGGTGTGGGGGGTGGAGGTGGGCGTGGAGTGGTGGCGGGAACGCTATTTTCCTAACCTAGATTAGATGACACTGTATTGGCTAGAATATAAAGATTAGATGACACTGTATTGGCTAGAATATAATTTTATTATTGTCTTTTTATACATGGAATTAAAGAAAAACTTTTAAATAATCAACTATACATTTTCTACACAATGGACATTTGTTAACCTGAGTAACGCAGTCGTTGCAGAATACGTGCCCACATGGGACAACAGCGACGTGTTTTTTGTTAATTAGGCACACAGGGCACGAAGAGTGAACGCTTGCAGACTTATCGTCGGAGGTAGGAGCAATGGATGTAGAATCATTGGAGGTAGAAGCTGCAGAAACATCGGAGGTAGAAGCAGGAGTAACAGTTGAATTTCGAGTGGTAAGCCATGATGTAGAATCATTGGAGGAAGAAGCTGCAGAAACAGCGGAGGTAGAAGCAGGAGTAATAGTTGAATTTACAGTAGTAAACCGTGATGTATAATAACTGTGGTTGGAAGTTTGATAAGCATTATAGCCTGTGTAGACAGACGGTGAGGTGGCAGAAGCAGCAGCAGGAACTGAGGTAGAAGCTGCAGAGTCATCGCGTGTACCCGAGGTAGATGCATCACCGACGGGGATGTTAAAGTACTGAACAGTCGGCCATCTGTTGCAACCCGTCTGTGAAAACAGAAGAAAACATTAGCAATCAAGTAAAAGTAGACGACCGACGGTTGTAACTATGAAATCAATTTTAAAAGAAACATTAACAATCAAGTTAATTTTGCACGAAAAGATACTTACAGTGTCATCATCATCTGGAAGTTTCCCGAATCTCTTTAAAAAATGTTCCCCCACAGCCACTACTTGCCCCAGGTCGTGTCTCAATTTCCTCCATACAGCCATACTTAGTAGCCTCCTTGTCATTACGCACCTGTTGCCTGTAGTTGTATCAACATCATTTATAATAGCGACTAGTTCTCTCTTTGCTTCTTTAAAGAGAGTTTCTATAATACTTGCAGGGGGTACCCTATTAATGTCGTGCGCCTATAACAACGGAAAGAAAAACCTTTAAAACATTTGAAAAATAAATTTTATTAAACAAACACTTAAAACACATAGCTGATACTTACATAATACCCGTATCCCTGAAAATTTATGAATTCCTGCAATCGAGCTTCGACGCGCCAAGAACCATACCGAGCTGTATGTAATTCATACGGTTCAAGGACTGAGTTATCTTCATTGTGATTTCTCACCCGTAGTAGTGAGGAACTAGGTCGTGAAGAGATCACCGATGGTGACCCTCGGTCGGAAGATTCGGGCGAAGCGGGGCTAAACTGAAATAATTATAAGAGATAATAAAAATTAACTACATCTGTAAAGAGAGAGAGAGAATTTAAACATATAAAAAATCAAACGTACTTCTTCTCCTAAAGGAAACTCCACTGTGGAGAGGTCCTGACCGTTCTCCTCATCCTCAAAAAATGTTGAAGAAGAAGAAGAACTATCCGAATGTAGTTGAACTTTTTTGTTCTGTACTTTTTTGTTCTGTAAAAAAAAAAAAGAAAGAAAAACATACAAAGAACTGTAAAAGTGATTCAATATAATTTGTAGTTTTAATTTAAAAATTACTTACTCGTTTAGGTGGTGTTGCCATTATAGTTCTGCGTCACATCTGGAATTACACTAACAATTAAAACTGTTCTTTAAATTTTTAAAAAATAATTGGACAGGGGTAGACCCCTGTAGACAGAGCCCCAGCCAACGCCCTGTCTGGTGACGACCACTCCAATACAAAAGTGTCGTCTCCCCCAATGCAATAAAAAACAAAATCAAACATATATATTCTATACTAATTAGATGTACACTCTTTTTCGCATAAAACTCTAGACTGAAGTACTTACTCGTTCTAGACTGAGACTAAAGTACTTACTCGTTCATTGGATCATTTATATGCTTCGCTGTGAAACCTTGAGCTCAATTTTTGGGTGGGAGAGGTGGTGGTGGTGGTAATCTAACCTAATTGGTAACGACACCATCTTGATGACGTAATATGCAATCTCTAACTTATAGGGAGTAGGGCAGTAGAACAATAAGTATACAAAATTTATGAATACATATTTTATTTGCAACTATTATTTTACAAATTTTGCGACGAAGGAAAGTTCCTCCTCGGTAAAATCTAATGCTGCTGCTGCTACCCCCTCTTCGATGGGTTTTTCTGCAAAATTCCACTCTTCCTGGGAGAGTGAAACCCCCTCACTCGACATCATAGCGGTTATCGGCGCAGAGGAAGGCTCGGGTGAGTGCAGCAATTCTTCTTCTTCATCTTCTTCTATACTAGGTGTCGGTGGTGGTGGTGGTGGTGGCGGGGGAGGCGACGGTGGTGCAACGGCAGGCAAGTTTCTAATTTTAGGCCACCATAAATGACTCCACCTTTTTCTGAGCGGAGCAGAATTTGAAGATGATGCCGAAAGCCCCGATTGTGTGAGCCCCACGACCTCCGACGCCAAAACTATAGATAATGCAGTGAATCCGCGGGCTCTGATGTTTTCGCAGCTTTCGCGAATATCACTGAAAACAAAAAATCTCGTTAGGGAACGAAAATCAAATTGTATGTGTTTTTCAACAAATATTTCGGAATAAAAAATTTAAGAATACAGAAACAAGCAAGCCGAAGCTTTGAGAATTTAGTTCAAGTGAAGCAATGATGTGGCGACGTAACTCTAGTTGCAAAACAAAATCAGATATATTGTAAATTGATTTAGAACGGTTTATTGACAAATTTGGTACTTACCTAGACAACTGTTCAATCGCCCTCGTTAAAAAAGATTCAAACGCCTTCTGGCTTCTTGTCGTCCTCTTAGGAGTCTTACTGATTCGTCGAGGCACCATGATGTAACTGTAGACAGAGACTGAAGTACCCACTCGTTCGTTGGATCTTTTATACTGCTTCGTAGTGAAACCTTGAGTTCAATGACGCAATCTGTTGCAAGCAGCGCAAAGTGAAAGTTTCAGACACTTCTATCCGGTTGTTTCGTAAAAAAAGTCAGCGAAGTTGAAAGGTATAGACACTACAGTTGTTCTCTCATTTATGCTTCTTCCCACCAATATTTACGAAATTTACAGTCTCTTAAAACACAAGTGCACAGTCTAGGCATAAAGCCTGTACGTAAACAGTAATGACAGTTGAACAACTGATCCTCCGTGAAGCGATGACAAATGTTCGTGCAGCATGTATAACCTTCAAAGTTCGTCTTATAAATGGTCAATTTCGTAGTTTTCTTCTGAGCTGTTATGCATTTACAGCGACAATACGAAAAACATCGACAGATTTTGCAAGCGATTCCGTCGACTACTGTACGGGGTGAAACGAAACACTTCAACTCGCAACAATAGGAAGCCATGGCTTCCGATCAGAAGCTTGATAGAGAATGAAAGAATACTCTGATTTCCGTCTTATTTATAATTGTCCTCTGTGTTTTCACGGGGTTGGAACCGTCACACGATTACGGTTAAGCCGTAATCCTGGCCCACATTACAATCCGGGGTGAACGGAAGGTTCACCCCTTAAGGAAGTAGCCCCAAACCATCGCTACTTCCGGTGACTACCACTCCATTACAAAAATGTAGCCTCCCAAAATATTAATTTATCAATTTTTCTACTCCTTACTCCCTTTGGTTTACGGAAGACTTAACTTCTCGCCAGTGACCTAAGAGCAGTGTCTTCAGAGTCGCTCGCCTTGTCCTCTGCGTCTAACTCGTTATTCGAATTGTCATCATCGGATTCGGCTTCGCATTTCATTTTTTTTATTCGCCCTTCGTCGCAATCGGATTCGCCTTCGCATTTCATTTTTTTATTCGCCCGCATCCTTTCTTTAAAAGCCGCGATCAATTTTTCATTTTGAGCTATCTTCTCCATTCTCGCTTCGACAGTGTCCGTCGGATCGTCCTCTAAGGGGACGTCTTCAGAGTAGTCGCTTCCGGATTGAGAAGAGCCGGAATCGTATTCAGTACTAAATGTAACTTTGATACTATCCGTATCGCTCACATCGAATCCCTCCGAGCATTTTGTAAATTCATAACAATCTAAATAAACTTTTTCAATTAATTCATTATCTTTGTAGAAACGAATTGAGACACTTGCGTCAATACCCATGTTTACTCGTCAGAAGCCAGGTAGAGAATGGAGATGACAGAGTCATCTCCGTCTTATTTACGATTGTCCTCTGCGCCTAACTCGTTATTCAAATTGTCACCATCATCGGATTCGTCATCATAGTTTTCGCATTTAATTTTTTTAATCCCCCTTCGTCGCAACCTTTCGGCGGCTTCTCGCATCCAACAACAACCATTTCTCGCGTCTCTTTGATCGGAATCATCGATTATATAGAATATAGTATTCATCTCGTCTCTAAAATGAACCCTACGTTTCGAACTTGACATTATTACTCTCTCTCTCTTTCTTTTATTGCGACACTCAAGTCATTACTCGTCGAAAGTCGAGTAGAGAATGGCGAATACTCCGTCAGCTCTGGGGGTAATTGTCCTCTGCGTTATACGGGGTTGGAACCGTCGCACGGGGGAAGCCCGTGGCCCGCATTACAATCCGGAGTGAACTGAAGGTTCACCCCTTAAGGAAGTAGCCCCAACCATCGCTACTTCCGGTGACTACCACTCCATTACAAAAATGTAGCCTCCCAATATATTTTTAAATTTTGTTTTTTTTATTTTTTTTGTTTTTCTACAATTTGTTCCTTACTCACTTTGGTTTACGGAAGACTTAACTTCTCGCCAGTGACCTTATAGGTTTACGGATTTTCCGCACCATATCGTACACACTTAGGTTTACGAGGGACTTAACCCTGCGCCAGTGACCTTGTAGGTTTACGAGGGACTTAACCCTGCGCCAGTGACCTTTTAGGTTTACGAGGGACTTAACCCTGCGCCAGTGACCATTGTACATACACACGCACAGACACACACACACACACACACACACACACACTAAGTAAGGAATAAATTGTAAAAATATTTAGCACTTTTTAATGCGCATTTACTATCGTGTTGAAAGTGTTGTGGTAATATACATTTAATTTCTGTACAGTAGGAGTATTTTTCTTCCTCTGGCAATTCCTTCACACGAGGATGAAATTTTCTCAAAAACTGAGCTTTTTCCAATCCTTTTGTGAAAATTGTGGAGAACGGTTCGCACAAAGAACGTATAGTTTCCTCGTCATACGGGACACTACCATCATCCCATTTGAGAAGATGATAGTGCTTTTGCAAATAACGCACCGATCTCCGAGCTTTAGCATTCAGTAGGTCAAATTTATAGGGTGGTTTGAAAACAACGACGCTTTCAAAGTCATCGCAAACTATAGCAAACTCTTTGACTATATATCTGTTTTCGTTATCTCGGAAACCGTGAAATTCAACCACTGCCTGCATATTTTTTAAACAGGACGATTTCATCGTACAGTTTGTCCGCTTCAGGGAGTGTGCTAGAAACGAGTTCGTCGTTGGTCAAACACTCACTGATGTAATCGCGTAAGTCACCCTCGATATAAAATAGTTCTTTAATACGACGCGTCACTAACGGAATACTGTCTACAAACAGCTCCCACTCTGTAGTGTTTAAGGGCAGCGAATGCTCCCCATCATATAGTATAACGTATCGTTTACCAAACACGCTATGCACTTTAAAATCACCGGTAGTCAATTTGAAAAGGTACTCCTCCTTAGTCGCTACAGCTGTTGTGACATTTTCAATATGAACGAGTATTTCGTTAAACAATTCGTGGGAAAAGAAAACAAATTTTTTATCCGCACGAAGCAATAGTCCGATGCCGTAGCCCGTATGCTGAAATAAACCTGTCGCTACGAATTTTGTGCACTCGGCGTTTAAGAAATGTACGGATTTCAAAAAGATGCCCAGAGGCAGGTTAGGCGGATACTTGGTCTCCACGTCCATCTTCTTCGGCTTCTCGATCACGACTGAGCCTAGACCATCTTCTTAACCGTACCGGAAAGAAGATTGTACACTATATGTGTATCGTGTAGAATGAGACAGTAGGCCGTGGTTTTATCGTCAAAATTGGAAGAGGTTTCTATCTCAAGTCTGACGTCAACAGGACCTGATTTTATAGAATCGTTCTGTTTCGAACAGTCAATCACAAAAATCGGGGCTTTGTCCTTGAACGAGGCGAGATCCATGCAAGGAGACGACTCACGTAGATAGTAAGACTGTTGAAACCTAGAGTACATCTCGTACATGGTCGAAACGTCCCCGTGGATACTATCGTAGGGAAAATACTGTGAATTTAAGTAAAGTTTTACATTTTCCACTCCACTGCGGTCAAACAAGGAAGCGTCTTTTTTAATTTGAATCTTCCTATCTTTTTGAAAAGCTACAATAACGTAACGCGGTTTTTCCATCTGGTTAGAAGTTTTTACGGTCCAGGAAATCTGTTGCGACGGCGGAAGTGTTCCTATCTTTTTGAAAAGCTACAATAACGTAACGCGGTTTTTCCATCTGGTTAGAAGTTTTTACGGTCCAGGAAATCTGTTGCGACGGCGGAAGTGTAGGGAATTCGTGAATCTCCCAGCTTCTAAAAGGGACGTGAACGGG
>JAGFPH010004322.1:100339-122417 GCA_018207615.1 Philaenus spumarius | reverse complement strand
GTTAGAGATGAAACCCATTTTCCTAGACCTTTCCACCTTCCACAAGCTGGGTGTTAGAGATGAAACCCATTTTCCTAGACCTCTCCACTTTCCACAAGCTGTGATGTTAGAGATGAAACCATTTTCCTAGACCTTTCCACCTTCCACAAGCTGTGATGTTAGAGATGAAACCCATTTTCCTAGACCTTTCTGAAACTAGCCTCTTAGAAAAATGTCTCTCAGGTAAATCTCAAAATCCAAAAGCTGAATTGTGTGATTTGGGAACGTATTTCTTTTTACAGAAACCTTGAAGTTTGGAACATTTGAGGTTTATGTCACTAAAATGAAAGTCACGGCTCTGACTTGGTGAAAGCTATGAAAAGACTTGATATAGCCCGTGTTCGCAAGGCGGAAAAGGCTGCGTTGGACCTTGAAAAAAAATCCGACAGGCCAGAAGTTTGGGAAAAAGGGAGTTAGAAGACTTATATGAGGATGAGGAAGACTACACCCGATTCCACGTTCACCGGGCAGTACAGAGCGCCCGTAAGCCATGTTATCCATACGACAGTCTCAGCGATAGTAGCCATTAACTAAAAAACATCAACTCCCATGCAACGCTCGGCCAGTTGACGCAACCCGCATGACAATATACGTGATGTTCCCTGAAATGGTAGTAGTATGTCTATTCTCCCGTAAGACCTGTACTGCACGGTGCACATGGAATCGAGTGTAGGACAACCCATCCTACAGTTCTGGACATTGCTATACCCCGTTTACAGTTTAGTTGATAGCATGGGCCTTATGGAGGCTTGCCGTCCTACTACCTGACCTAACTACATCGGCTCCTATTCACTACCACATTGAATTATGAATATCCTTGTCTCAGTGTTTAGTTCAAGATCCAAATTTCTTCATTTCAGTAACGTACCTCAAGTTTAAATAAACCCCATTACATATTGCATATTCCTAATAACTAGTTTAAATGGAGTTTTATGAGGTTATGATGTTTTCATGAATACTAGTGTAAGATCTCCGTTTCAATATCAAGGACAAAACCCTCCCCATGCTATGAACTAAACGTACTATAGTCCTTGCTGTAAACGGACTATAGTGTAACTATTCTTATAAGTTTGCTTACTTTTTGATCAGCCCTCACGGTTTTCTTCGTTTTCTGAAAATTAGTTTTTTTGACAATTTTAATGTAAGCTGTAGCCAATACTAATAAAGATAGCATTACCAAATTTTATTTGTACTTTTTTTTACAATATTTTTTTAAATATATTATTTTTATATATATTATTTAATATATATTTATATTATTTTGAAAACCCTCCGTACACAACTAGATAAAGAGCCAACCATGAAAATAAAAAATAAATTGAAGTTGTTACTTCTTATAATTTTTGAGATATTATGCATAAAGTTAACATTGAATTTATATGCGGGTCGGACTGCCCTTAATTGACCGAGCGAAGCGAGGTCTCCGTTTTAGCTGGACCGTTCGGCATTTCGTCTGTGTGTCTGTCTCACGATTACGGCCAAACGCCTTGACCGATTGTCATGGTAGCAAATTTGATGTTCTACAAAATTATTTTCTTGATTTTTTTCCGTATCTGTAACGGTAAGCTCACAAAATGGCCGCAAACTTCAAAGTTGTTAAGAATCGTCCGCGTTTTTTAATTTTAATTATGTTTTTATACGTTTATTCTTTAGATATTTTCATAAAATCATAATTTTATGGCGAGGAAGAGAGAGAGAGCGCTACCTGCTGTCTTGCTCTTTCCTGCGCTACATCAGTGTGGCCGCTGTGACTGGATTGAGTTGTAGTTACTTCCTTACTGGCATACTATTTCCAACCTAAGTTTAATACCACATTTGTTATTTCAACGAGCGAGGTCTACTGTTCACAGAACTACTAGTTTAATAGTTTAATACTCATCAGAAAAGCTATGTCTTTAAACCGTATTACAAATTCTTCTTCAGGAAGCAGACATGACGAAAAAGCGTCGAAACGTTATACTTGAAGACCTGAAGTAAAATGTGTAAAACAAAACAAAAGATCGTTCATTTTAATTACAGGCCTACTTAAATCAACGATTTTAACCCCGAATGTATCAATACAGTCATTTAGTATTGTTAACTTTAAAATTCACTTAAGTTGTCATCGACAGTAGGAATATGTTTGTAAATTAACAGAAACTCAAACTTGTGTGAATAAACTAGTAATGATTTAGACCAATAGATCGAGACAGACCATGCCAGGAAACAGACGCAGCAGAACGAATCAGATATGTATGAATGTCTATTGATTTCGATGGGAAAGAGGAGATATTTGCAGTGACCCTTATGGTGAGACCTAAGGTCGGGGAGTAGTAAATGAGCACCAATCCCCAGAACACGTTATGGGTTGTCATTAAAATGTTTATGTAGGCCTATATATGTGTTCGCACTCTAACGGTCGCATTTTAAGTCCGATTTCTTTAAAATTATGGTCACACTTTAGTAGTCTAAAACGCTCGGACGAGTTGGTTAGCCAAAAAATTCAACTACCAGAAGCACGTTTTTTGACTGGAAGTAATTTTTGTTTAGATTTTCTTACTAGAATGAAATTATTTTTTAGGTTTTATGAAAAAATAAATAAATTTAGGGTATTATTCTGCACATTTTGTTTTTTTAGACGACCGTATTCAGTTGGTTCCCTCAAAATCGATCAAAACGTAAAATACCATAAAAGTACCCGGTTCAAAGCCACGTGGGGGATTTTTTTTGACCGAGTGGACATCTTCTGATCCGATGCTGATGGCCGAGTTTGTACGCTGCGAGCAAAGCGAAGCAGTATGTAACCCGAGGACGCAAGGTCGAAGTGTAAAGGTCGAGTTTTCCGCTGCGAGTGGAATGAATCTACGCGAGAGTCGAAGCTGAAAGCTTAGGTGCGAACAAATTCTACTAATATATTTCATACACACAATCAGCTATTCAGCTCCTTCGTGAGTAGATCAATTTCCCAAATAGTTAGTTGAAACCCTAAAATCATATAAACTTAATTTTGGAATTTCGCTCAACTCACGTCAGCGGTTCAGCTGCGTGGTCGAATTATTATTCCTACAATAACAACACCAAAAGTAACCTAAAGGTTGTAAACATAACCTTAAATGCTTCACGTAGGCCCTAGTTTTACGGAAGTACTACAGCTGATGGACCAAAAACTATTCCGGTATTACTGTTTGATCTTCAAAATGTAATTTTGACTCCTCATGCAGAAATTAGTTCACTTTTTTATCTGAGAAAGTTAAGTGTATAAAATCTAACATCATATTTTTACACAACCAAAACACTCTACTGTCCATTGTGGTCTGAATCGTTGTCTGGTAGTGGCATTGCATGTGCCTTTCGAAAGATTGGATTTGGATGTAGTGGTAGAAGAAAACGATGTGATCGATCTGGTCACGTGGTCTGACTCCTGCGTTATTAAAAATGTATTAAATGTATACTATCAAATACTGATTTATATTTTGTAAGAAAATACCCCATTATTTATTCAATTACTATGAAATACTTTCTCCCTGGGTATTCCGGTCATTCGCGCATAGTAAAATAAAAATGTACGAAGAAAGCAGAATTGTACAGTCCAATTGGGGTTTTTAAGGACCGTGAATACTTTATAGACTAATACTTTATCTTTAAACTTGAAAACTATTTTATACACACAATCCATGTAGGCTACATAAAGTAAAAGTTTATCAAAATTGTATAATATTTGGCAAAGAAAATAAACAAAATTAGTTTACATGTTGAAGTTGTAACTTCATAATAAAACATCTTACCAGGCTTTTAGTGGCAATTTCACTGTGACAAGGTTCTCACTGCATTTGGGTGAATTTTTTTACACAAAACGGTGAATAATGTTTTAGTAAAAAGTACGAATAGTTATGAAAATTGCCTCTATAATAGTGGATAATTAATATAAATAATATATATATTCTCTAGGAGAGATCCCTGCGTGCTCCGCACGCCAACCCTGTTGGGACCTTCTATTCACATAATTATGTTTTTTTTTTTATATAATAAAAGTGTAGGATTAATAATAACCCCAAAGCTAAGCTGGTAAATAATATTAAAGGTTAATAGAACCAGCAAGGCTCATGTCTACACTTTAATAAAAACCTAACCTAAAAGTTAGAAATACAAATAAATGGTTCAAGGTTTGAAATCAGCTGTTAATGGAAATATTAAAGCAAACAGCTGATTACTGTATCAACAATAAACATATTTATTTATTATTTAGTGTGGCGCTTTCATTGCCGTAAAATATTTAGTATATTTTTGTTGTTTACATCTTCAATAGGTGCAACTGTTTTTTTCAAAAAGTATATAAAAACATGCTTGTATCGAATGTAATGTTGTGTTAAAATTTGAAAGTAATCGGTGAAGAACTTAGGAGATTTGAGATTTTGAACAAATGAACATTTAAATTTCGATCTATCTATACTTATAAAAGCCAAATACCATTGACTCATAACAGTTTCTCCAAAACCACGAGGCCTACAAACATGACATTTGGCACTAATACTCTTTATAGGCTCTTAGTGACGCGCACTAAGAAAGGGTTTCAGAAAATTCGAAATTTTAGTGGGGTTTTTGGGGGTCAAAGTTAATAAATCACGATTTCTCAAGACCTACCGAACGGATTGGAATGAAATTTGGTATGTAGCTTCCCCTAGGGCCATAGATGGTTGCTAAGAAAGGGTTTTAAAAAATTCGAAATTTTAGGG
Organism: Philaenus spumarius; assembly: GCA_018207615.1. Lineage (NCBI taxonomy): Eukaryota > Metazoa > Arthropoda > Insecta > Hemiptera > Aphrophoridae > Philaenus > Philaenus spumarius. Next base: position 117,666 of record JAGFPH010004322.1, on the reverse strand, counting down.
GAGGTTTGGGGGGGGGGGGGCAAAGTTACTACAAAAAACCATCGAACGGATTGGAATGAAATTTGGTATGTAGCTTCCTCTAGGGCCCTAGGTACTCGCTAAGAAAGGGTTTTAAAAAATTCAAAATTTTAGGGGGGTTCGGGGGGTTTGGGGGGTCAAAGTTACTAAAAAGAAACATCGAACGGATTGGACTGAAATTTATTATGTAGCTTCCTCTAGGGCCCTAGATGCTCGCTAAGAAAGGGTTTTAAAAAAAATCTAAATTTTAAGGGAGGTTTGGGGGGGCAAAACTTATTAAAAATCCCCATAAGAAATACATAGTGTAATATATTTATTGATATAATATATTTTTTGTTAATATACATTTAACTTTGATTTGTCTATCCGTGCAAAGCCGGGTCGGGCCAGCTAGTATTTATATAAGATGGTATGAACATTACAATCAAACCTTCGTCACGATATGCTAAAGAATAAATCAAACAATACGACATTTCGCATGCGCTATAATACTATTTTATTACTCACGTACGTACATACGTACACTAGCTTTTATAGGACTGTGATGTCGTGAGTCGGTCAGGTTAGGTTGTCTGTAAGTTGGTAATTTCAGAACACAAAGTAAAATAATAAGAACAACACGTTTAAGTACTGAGATATAATTTTATTTGAAAATGTTTCTTGACATCTAAGTAATGGCTGTACTATACGCAACATGTACACTAAAATACACATACACTGTGAACAAGAACATGCAAGTAACACACTGGTTTATTTCTTTAACAAATATAATATGTATATAAAACGAGGAATCAATATAAAAAAGTTGAGAAATGATTCGTTGTAATAGTAATTATAATTCATTGTATGTTTGATAAGTACAGAATTGGTGAGCTTTAGTCGACGATGGTGTCCCAGTTTGGCGAGGGAATACAACAGCAAGGCATTACCGTTCAACTTCGCAATACTGCCAACAAGATAACATTGGAGAAATAATATTTTCTATTTGTTGGAGTGCAGTTGAGTACTACTCTGTACGGTTTAGCGTTAAACTTGGCAATACTGCCAACAGACTACTATTTACTACTCAGAGGTTTCATTTCCTACACATAGCAGTGTTGCCAAGTCGAACGGTAATGATGGGGGAGTAAGGAATGGCTTCCACTCCATGTGGATTGGTCATAAAACTTGGCAATATTACCAATACCACGAAAAAAACAACGCACGGCTACCATTTTCTACGTATGAGCAGTGAAGCCAAGTCGATCGGTAAGGATGAGCAGTCGGGAGGGGGATTTACTTAGAGTCTGCAAAGAGATCGTTTAAAATTACAGGATTATAAACATGGTAACACCCTTCACAGCTACCATTTTCTACACGTGAACAGTGTTGCCAAGTCGAACGGTAATGATGATTGGGAAGGGGAGTGCTTCCACTCGGTGTGGTGCAGCGTTCGATTTGGCGGCAGTACTGCGAAAAATATATCGCTAAACTGAGCAATCATTACCTACATATGAGCAGTGTTACCAAGTCGAACGGTAATGTGAGTGCGAAAGGAGTACCTGTAGTCCTTGTGAATGTTAAATTTGGGTATATACTGAACTCTTTACATTCATTTTAAACCAGTTCATTCTTTTTCATTTCAGTTTGGACTGTGTAGAATATCTAAGGACTTTTGATACTCAAGAAAAGTGAATTTAAAATTTCATTCTTGTTTGAGTGGGGTTTTAAAGCGTATTTTAATATAAGCTAATAAAATTGAATTATAATGTGGACATATTTATTGTCACAATCAATTTATGGGTCTGCCCCAGTAAAAAAGAAAGCGACCGGCGACGCCAGCGCTTCACACTATAGCCGTATCCAAACAGGGCAATTTCTTGCAGCTTTGACATTGCCTCATTTAAAACCATTTTATAAATCGATCTTTTGTAATTGAGTGCTGAAAAAAAACCTGAATATTCTTTATAAAATTGTGGCTCCGGTTTGCGATTCACATTTAACTATACATTTTCTATTGCGTAAGGAAAATAGCTCAAACTTGGTACTTAAAAAATGTCAATTACGTGACAAATGAACAATTTTAAAAAAAATGTGAAACGCAAAATGGATGCATATTGTGACTGTGGTCAAAATAAGACCTTGAAAACAATTTTATGATAAAAAGTAAACGAAATAAATTGTTTTAAATTAACATTGCTCATATGGGATAAACATCCAAGATGGCCGCCACTACAGCAGACTTTTAAGGGTTAAAGCAGTTGAAGGTATATTTAATTTGTATTCCGTTATTCAGGACTTTAAATAGTTCGGATCCGTCGCTATCAGATTTCCAAATAGAATTAGGGCCTACTTTAGTTTATAAGTAATTTAATTTATTTAAAATCCTCTTTATAAATCCACTTTTGTTACAGCCAAAAAGAAGAGTTAATATTTTGTAAAAATTACAATATTGTTGATTTGGACAATCCAGGTCAAAACGTTTAACGAATTTAACTCAAAACACTATATTATCACGAAATCCGATTTAAATAAGTATTGTTCAATCAATAAATTGGAAGATTGAGCATTTTTATCAAAATAATTTACGATAGTATAATCGTATAAAGACAAAATAATCGAACCTGGAATTTGTTGAATACATAATCACTCCAACTATAGGCCCTACCAATAAATACAGAACTTGTTGGTTGCCGCCAAATTGAGCTTAGCTTGGCAGCCGTCAGGCAGCGCTGGCTGAAAATTTCAACCGTCTGTGACTCATCAATCCTAAGTGCCATGTGTCACTCTTGCCATACGGACGACATTAGCGCTCTCGCTACCTAGCGGCTGTCGCGCTAAGCTTGCCAGATTCAAATAGGCTGAATCTTTAACACGGGCGTTGCGCTTCTTATAAGTTCTGTATTCATTGACTGTACCGAGCGGAGGCTTACCTGAATAAACACTAGTCAAAATTGTATTTTTAAACGAATATTTTGGTTTTGTTTTATTGCTCATAGGGCCCCTATATAAAAATGTTTAAAAAAAAAACTAAAGTAAACACAACTTCAGAAACGGGGACACCATCCAAAATACAAAAATATTACTAACTCTATGTTAAGCCATTCAACAAATTTACCTAACAGATTCTGAAATAAAAAATTGTACACCCGAAATTCTTTATACATAGTAAATTTTCACTTTTAAATACAATTTTTCTTTATAAATCTAATGGTAATGATCAACAAACGAAACAAAATATAAAATACAATAAATTTGTCTACAAATTAGTTATAGTCTATGTACAGACCGCAGGTTGCCACGGCAACGAGTATTGCACTTTATGTAAGAAGCTGTGCGCAGGTCCTGGCTCTTCACTTTAAATACCGTACAAAATATATTTTCATTCTAAAACTTATTAAAATATAATAAACAATATGTTTTTGAATTAGTCTATTGTTTGTGCTCACTTGGACACTGTATATCACAACTTATAAATGTTTTTATTTACACTTTGATTGTTTTTTTTTTTATAAAACTAAGGGAAGCCGAGTTTAAACTCAAATCCTTAGACTTTGTCCGAGATAGTCGTTTACGAGTCGAAGGCAAAACTGTTTTTTTTTAAATTTGCAAAAGTAGGCGTAAGCATATAAAATTGAAGACATGCGATAAAATTACGTATTTATTCTTAAAATTTATGAATTCAGTAGCTGTTTAAGTAAGAAGAATATTAAAAAAAATTGGTATCCGCTATTGATCCTTCCAAGTGTCACCACAAAGTTTCAAAATTCAGGAATTATTTTTTTTTTAATATACAGGATTTTCCGTAGGTAAAGTGCCACTAATTTCAGAAGATGATAGGGGACCTGAAAATAAGCACGGGGGAGGGTCAAAACCCCACAAAATCCCGAAATGTAGAAGTAAAAATTAATGCTAGGTTTAAAAAGTGCAAATTAAATTATAAAATAGACAACACAACAGAGGATCCAGCAACATATTTTACATCATTGTGCATTGCATACTGATATTTGGATTTGCTTGATTAAACTACAACGTACAATACACATGGATGCAGTAGGTTACATACAGCCTTACACTCTTGTGAGTGTGAGCTTGATCTGATCTATTAAATAAGAAAACTATGAAGGTTCAACAAAAATACTTTACTCTAACAAAACACGCAATGCATTGTGTATTGAAAATGCCCCCAATACGGGGGTTGGCGTGCGAAGCACGCAATTCATTGTGTATTGAAAGTAGTCCCAATATGGGGGTTGGCGTGCGAAGCACGCAATGCATTGTATATTTAAAATACTCCCAATATGGTTGGCGTGCGTCCTTAGCAGTGAACGTGTTAAAAGGGTTTAAATTAAAATCCCCGCTCCTGACCTGACCCCCTCCCCCCCGAAAAGTTTTCCTGGCTATGGCCTTGATATTATAGGACTAGAAACGCTTCCTTTTCCATCTCTCTGCGATTTAAAAAAGTAAATTATAGCTTTAGAAATGAGTAAGATTGTGGGACTAAATTTGGTGTACAGTACACATTGCTTATACCATTTTGTACCAATATGCCAAGATCTTAAATTTCACTATGTAAATATTGAAAATGGCGGTAATTTAACACTTTAAAAGTAAAATACATCAAAATCAGTTAATGTTACGATAATTTTATGAAACCAAGTTATCGTCAAAAACCTAAAATGAGTATTTTTCAATAGTGGAGGAGAAATGTAACATCAGGCTATTAGAGCTACTCCCGGAATTTTCGTTGAACTGCTGCATGCGTCCACAGGCCACCTCTTCGGCCGTTATTACAAATAATTTAACATAACCTAGTAGTCTACTTGTATAACAAAAATGTTGTTTTGTTTTAAAAGCTGTGAGTGCCCAGTTGTCATTTTTTGTAATTTTAAAGTATGCGATAAAGTCTGTGGTTTGAGTATACATGGTGTCCCATAAGTAAAGTGCAAAACTTCGGGAAATGGTTTCATGAGTTAAAATAATGAGAAAATCAAGAATAAAATTTGGAATGAAACTACTTTGTTTTCCAGATATCCGCCATTTTGTTTGCTTAACAAAATAATTAATTAATTCATAAGTTAGCTAGAGAACGGTTTGACCGATTAAGTTCAAACTAGGCACGAAGTTTAACCTAACAATGATATATTTTTTGAAATATAAACGATTGTATCCAATCATGAGTTTCAAAATGGCGGCCGTTCAAACCTGAATTACCCCAAACAGTACATTTTACCAAATAATAATCAAGACATCTTTTTTGTAGTACTTTTAATTCCTTATCGGATGGTGTAGGTAATTGTAAAAAAAATGGATGAAGGATAATAGATGGAACCCACAATATTGCTGTGTTTACTGTGTTTAATATATGATGTCGGGTTGAACAAACCAATTATTACACACAACTTAACTATTATCCCCCATTTTTTTCCCTATCATTGTTACACTGATTTAACTTTCATCAAATCATTGTTAGTTTAAACTTTATGCCAAATTTGAACCAAATCGGTAAAATCTTTCCTTAGATATGAATTATTTTGTAAAATAAACAAAATGGCGGATATATGGAAAACAAAGCGTTTTTTTTAAACAAAATTATTCCAGATTTTCTCTTTATTTCGACCCGTAGAACAGTTTCCCGATATTTTACTTTACTTAAGGGACAAACTGTATATATGAAAAATATTGTTTTTTATCATGAGTTATTGATACTACAACAGGCCTGCTATTATAGTAAGAGATAACTGGTAGACCTATTATAATGTTCTGGGTGTTCTTGACAATTCCTTACTTTTAAAAAACAGAAATATTTGATTTTTAAAATTTTTCACGGTCTCCATTTTGAATATTTACATAAGTTAGTAAAGTTTTGGATCTTTGTATACTGGTAAAAAATAGTATAGACAATTAACTTATACATCCAAAATTTAAATTCATAATCTTACTAATTTGTAAAAAGTTATCGATAGTTACAAAAAAAAAATTGACGAAGCGTTTCCGGACCTATATTTATATAATAAATTTTGAAAATTGTTAGGTAGCCTACTCTAGCATACTAGCCTAGGTAGCCCACTAGGTAGCCTAGGGGATTTTTAACTTGGTACATGTGTTCAATTATAAAGACTATGAAACTGTAGGAATATTTGTTTAGATTTTGTGTGTGTGTGTGTATATTTAAAGAAAGATAAAAATATTATCTTTTAATTGCCTTTTATTTCATACTGATAGATCAAATGATTTAGAAGTTATTGGTATTATAGGCTATATTATTGATTGAAGTTGTAAACATAACCCCAAAGTATAATCTACGCTAGGTTTTGTTTGCGTATTACAGATGATGGGTGAAATCAGCTGTTATATTATTAAGTTAAACGAATATTTATTCCTTCTTTAAATGTTACTCCACACACTCGTACGCACACTCGCTTTTATAAGAGTTGATTTTATATATTTGAGTAAAGCTGGGATAAAGTTTTTTTTAACAAGAACGACATTAAGTTTTTAACTATTGTTTAATTTTATAAAAGCGCTGGATAAAATAAAAACAATGCATAAATTGATCCTTGTAAACTATATTCCCACTGTGAATAGACGCGGGCTTTAGACTTTCGTCGCCCGTTTAAGGGTAATAACTGGTTGTCGAGAGAAATCCGCTGATTGAGATAAACCTGTGGGTAACGGTTGACAGGCAGTAATGAACTGCAACACTATAGTTAGCCCCGACGTGAGCCTCAACTAACCAATTTATCGGTTGCCGGGGCTTCAACAGATCCGATTCAGCAGTTTAAACTGGGGCTGGGGGGATTAGCATTTAATTAATTTTGAAATCCCAACAACAACCGGATTACAGGGTCGCTAGTGCGGAGATGATTTGGGAGTCAATTGAAAACTGCTGGTTTTTCGGGTCATTTTAATTTGGAAATTTGTGCAGCCGGTAATTGATGTAAAATATGTTTGTGTGATGCTATTTAAGTAAATTGGATTCGCGTGTACAGGTGATATTTTTATTTTTAAATGTACCGACAGTACGATCTCAGAAACTGTTGATTTTACGCAGACCTTTAGTGACGAAAGCAATAAAGACCAATTTTGAAATTTTGAAAAATTACATCCATTTTCCAATATGACGGCTAACTTAAAAATTTATTTAAAGGATGTCCCGTGAGTAAAGTTGCCAAACTTTAGAAAATGTTTCTATGGGTCATAATAAAGATGAAATCAAGAATAACATTTTTTTTCCCAAAAACGTTTCGAATTCCAAATTTAAGTCATTTTGTCTTTTAACAAAATAATCCATATCTAGAGAACGGTTTGACCGATTGAGTTCAAATTTGCCATGACGTTTACGCTAACAATGGTCTGTTTTAAGAAAAATTAGCGATTATATACAATCATGCGTTTCAAAATGGAGGCCGTTTGACAATTTCAAACCTAAATTACCCGAAAACCGTACATTTTAATAAAACATATCAACGTACTTTTTTGAAGCCCTTTTAATTCCCTATCGGATGGTGTAGCTGTAAAAATATGCGGATGAAGTGTAATAGTCGAGTTAAAGGTAGCAACCGCATACGTACCCACAATATTGTTGTGTTGACTGTGTGTTAAGTAATACACATAATTTAACTTTATTATCCTTCACCCGATTGTTTTGACAGCTACACCATCCGATAGCGAATTAAAAGGGCTACTAAAAAGGTGTCTTGACATTTTTTGTTAGAATCTGCTGTTTTTGTGCAATTTAGGTTTGACATTTTCAAACAGCCACCATTTATAAACGCTTGATTGGATAAAATCGCATACAATTGTTAGGTTAAACTTTATGCAAAATTTTAACTAAATCGGTAAAATAGTTCTCTAGATATGAATTATTTTGTTAACAAAACAAAATGGCGGACGTCTGAAAGCGAAGTGTTTTTGTTCTTTATTTTGACCCATAGAAACGTTTCCTGAAGTTTGGCACTTTACTTACGGGACACCCTGTATAAACCTCTATTTTCATTCCGTTTATGGGTTTTACACAAAATTTTAAGACTTTTCCCCTTTGCATTTCTGTATAAACCGACCTTGTTTCGAGTAAATTGGACTAAAAATTTGGATTTTCAATCTTTGAAGACCCCCAACAATTTGGGAGTAAGAACTGGAAAAATTCCCAATAAAAAAAGTTTGAAACTAAATGTTTTTTTTTTTTTATCAAGTCACACTATAAAAAATATACATTCCTACAAAAGACAAATTATTTGAGTAACTGTAGTTAGCGAATAAGTTTTTCACTGATAACAATCGACCGGTCATTAAAATATTATCAAGTTTTAAATTTGTATTTGTTATGGTGGGACTGATAATTATAATGATATTTTATGAAAATTTATTTGTTTTTTCTTCTTTAAATAAAAATATTTGTTCTTTTTTTTACAAATATGTAAAGACTTGTTAAAACATGTAATTTTAAATGGAAATTGTGCATTTAATTCCTCGTTAGTTAACTTGAACCTTTCAAAAATCGCAAAATCCGAATTTAAAGTATAATTTACACCAAAACGGCTATTTTTATAAAACAAAAAAAGGAAACGGATAACGATTTTTGTTATCTTCCAAGAATTCAACTTGGAACGATCAACGTTGGCGACTTTTGAATTGCGTTCTGAATTTCGTTTACTGTGGACCTACATTAAGTACTAATTATGAAAAAAATTATTCTGTATTTGTTTATGACTTCTTGAAAATACATAGCCCTTCTTGTTCTATAGGCCCTGTATTATTTTAAACTCCTAATACATCTAGTTAATAGTTTTGCTTTCGATTCAATTCAGACTATCTCGCTTCTAGTTGCCCAAAGACATTTCACCGTAAATAAAAGTTAGTTTTCTATTTAAATATTTACACGATTTCACGCAGAGACTCAGTTGGACTGAGCGTCGTTCTGTTCTTCTTTGTGTCAGAAGATCGACGACGACGTATCGGATGACGTCACTTCCTGAGCGTGTTGCTGCTGTTGTTGTTGTTGCTGCTGCTGTTGTTGTTGCTGCTGCTGCTGCTGCTGTTGTTGATGATGCTGCTGTTGCTGCTGAAGATGGTGTTGTAAACTGTTAGCGTTCGCGTCACAACCACTGTTATTGTTATTCAACACGCGACTGCGAAACAACGCCGCATTATTGTTTACCAGCATTAACGCGTCCGCCGACAGGCTGAGGATTTTGGCGCTGTGTTCTTGAGCTTTCGCTCTCAAACAGGCGATGGAGTTGTTGCGGAACTGTTCCGGGTCCGCTCTGGAGTTGGCCACCAGACACTGCATGACCGCCGTGTGGTGGTTGTGCAGTTCTTGGGACAGTCTGAGATCGTTTTCCGTCGGGACTAGACTGGAAGGGCCGTTGCTGCTCTTGTCTCCGCTGGTGCCGCTGTTCTCGCTCTTGTTGGAGGACATGGATTCGCGGTGGTTCTCGTCGTCGTCTTCCTTGTCGCTTGTATTGCTGCAGGTGTTGTTGTCGTCTTTGAGTTGATCGGCCGCTTCGAGGGACTTCCTGTGCATTCCTGGAACATACATTTGTGGTTGCTTAGATAATTGATTGGATTATCCATACAAATGCTACAAAGACGTTTATTATAAATGTTATGCACTATTTATCTTATACTCTACTAGTTTTTACCATCAACATATTTAATACAATTTGTGTACCACGAACCAATAATAAAAGCGGTCACGAGTCAAGTAATTTTAAGAAGGAGCTAGGTCGCCTGACGTTGAAGAAACCAATAGAAACCATGCGGGTTTGCCAACTCGTATCGTCGCGGTGATAAAGCTTGGCAGCGCCTCGTGTTCGAATTGACAACACCGCGTTATTCTTGCTCTCCTATTGGTTATTGTCCAAAGGACTCGATTCGTGGCGTATGATATAGACATGAGCCGAGCACTAAACCAAAACGTGAAAAGAAATTTTTTTAACCACGAACGGTACAATTTTTTTTCGTTTTTGTGTATATCGGTTTAAGAAAATCACTATGTCATATCCGATAAACAATAACTCAATTATAGGCTATGTCAGAAACTTCTAATACGATTTGAATAAATCTGTCACCATAGGCAAATGCGGGTTGCCGCTTCCCATAGTGTTCAGTGTCAAGCTCACATGTGCGTCCGTAGCACATAGGCTTAAAATTAGCGTGCGTAGCACGCAATGCTCTTTGTATAAAAAAATTCTCCCAATACGGGGGTTGGCGTGAGAAGCACGCAATGCACTGTGTATTGAAGACACTCCCAATACGTCGGCGTGCAATGCACTTTGCGTCGGCCGCTTCCCATAGTGTTCAGTGTCAAGCTCACATGTGCGTCCTTAAGTCATGTGTTAAGTCGCAAAACGTAAGTATGCTCGCACGTTTTACTAATGCAATAGCATAAGGCTAGCCTTCTCAAGGTTAACCCGCTTAATAAGTTTGATGCATTTACTGGCTCACGGACATTGAGTCCTGATCCTCAGAAGCTCATTGGTTACCTGATTTGCGGGGGTAGAACGAAGAGTCCGGCTGTCAATTAAAAAAGGTTCGGACCCCAAGTCCGCCTTTGGCTGGGACATTTTAACATGGTCATGACACGTGACGGCGATAAAATTTAATTCTTTACTGGTTAGTGAAAAGAGCAACGCTCTGAACATAATAGGCCTCCTTCCAATTTGTGTTGGGATTAGCGTCTGATACAAGCTTAAAGGGAACAAGGAGTCCAGCTGTCCAGAACCGGATCTAGGGGGGGGGGGGGGGTCACGTGCCCCCGGCGGCAAATATTGAAGAAAGCAAATTTTCTCGCAAAAAACTCGTGGAGAATCAGCCGTCAGCGTAGGTCGCCACCGCCGCCCTCCTGACTATACGCGATGTATAACGTAGTCCAATTAACTATGAGTTTATTTAAAGGGCGGCAGCCATCTGAAGACTTAAGTATTTAGATATTGTCATTCCGGCTCGGAGCAATAGTCACTAGTAGCAAAACTACACTATAGCCCGATAAAAAAATAGTCACTAGTAGCAAAACTACAATATAGTCCGATTAAAAAATAGTCACTAGTAGCAAAACTACACTATAGTCCGATGGATTAAAATAACTTCCTGACAGTAGATAAGGCTTGAAGGAACATCCGAGGACTGTTGAACTTCCTTAAAATTTCAAGGGACTGCTCACCTTCAGAATCCAAATTTATAGCAGAACAAAGTAGTGTATCAACGACTTTTATGGAAAAAAGGAAAAGAAAAAAGAAAGTAATGAGTGGTGAGCTTTGTGAAGACGATGATTTTGGCCGAGCACCCAAAGAGCGTTTTGTTGCTGCCATGCTTCAAATAGTCGACAGACTTGTGATGGACTTGTTCCACGTTCAAAGCTCTGGAATATGGAAATGATAAATTTGTTTTTTTGAGTGGCGACAACGTACATGAAATGAGTTGAAAGTAAAGGCAGGTGTCCTGGCAGACACGTACAGGGAGGGTATAAACAGAAATGATATCTTATTCGAAGTGGAAAGTTTAAGCGCCACGCCTTGACAGTTGACGAAGACTTAAAAGAAGCTAGTGCATCAAAAATGATGAGTGTGATTTTGACAAACAAACTCGAAGAGGTGTAGCCTACCCAAATATTACCACAGGACTCAAACTTCGGTAGCTACAGTTGAAAGAAGTTCCAGCAAATTGAAAATTGTTAAAAACTATTTAAGAAGTTCAATGGCCCAACAGAGACTTTCAAACCTTAGCATTATCTCAATAGAACACGAACGTGCTTCTCAGATTAATTATGATTAGGAATACAATTCTTTGCCTCAAAAAAGTCGAAAAGTAAATTTGTAAATAAATGTAAGTTGGTATCAATTTTACAATTTACTAATAAATCAGTTTTGAAACTTGTTTCACGTTTTAATCAGTTTTTATGTTTATTTTAACTTGCCTACTATCCTCTACCTTCCACTATTAAAAATGAACTTAAAAATCCTATATATTTACTATTTTTAACATAGGCCTACGTGTTGTGTGTAATAATAGTTGGGGGTAGCGTGGGGGGATAGCGTCGGGGGGGGGGGGGGGGGGGGGCAGCAAATTCAAGTTGCCCCTATCAAAAAAGCCCAAGATCCGGCTCTGCATCTGTCTATCAGAAAAGGTCCAAATTCTTTGCCCGCCTTCACGAAATAGGCCATGTTTTGTGGTCGACCCTTTTTTAGAGTGTCCTACTTTCGTATTTACTAAAGTGGTATTAATAGTACGACCTTAAATTACAAGTATTACAACACCCTGTAAATATAGGCCTAATATTTTGTACATTAAAAGTTTCAGCATCCCAAATTCCATCAACTACTTTGTCTTTATAAACGTGAACAGTGTAACCGTTTGACTGGCGTATTTCATTAGTCGATAAACTGATAATGAATTCCCGCAATTATCTCTTTTAATCACGTCTGCCAACATTTCTTTCTAATTTTCCCTTTAAAAAAAAATCGTTTCCAATTTATCCCCGTCGAAAGGAAGCTGCAAATAAAGAACGTCTAATTTACTATTTAAAGAGAAAAGATTGCAGCGCGTAACGACTACCAGTTATTGACCACAGTCGGGAGAGAGAGAGAGAGAGAGAGGGAGAAGCGAGAGAAAGAGGGAGGGCAACGCCTCTAGCAAGAACAAAGCATCGGGAGGAGTCTAATGAAGATATATGTTTGTGTTGAAAGGTGGGGGAGAAAATTATTTTGTTTTTGAGGGGTTTTTACTCACAGTGCCACCATTGCTGCGTTTTTATATTGGCGTGTCTCTGGAGGCCGGTAACGTTTCTAATATTTGGGCTTTAATGTTTCACTTTGACCGAATGCTTTTCCGGTAATTGTTCAGAAAAATCTGATTGTTTTAAGAACGAGATTGGGTTTAATGATCGAAGAATTTATTAAAACAATCTGAACACGCAGCCAAACCGCTGATGTGAGTTCAGTGAATTTCCAAAATTAAGTTTATATGATTTTAGGGTTTCAATCAAGTATTTGGGGAATTGATCTACTCACGAAGGCGCTGAATAGTTGCCGTGTGAATAGTTATTATGCGAGTTTGCGTCTTGGAATTATGAACTGCTTCGCTTCGCTCTCATAGTATAAATTTGCCGTCGGCCTCGGATCAAAAGATGTCTCCACGGTAAAATCCCTCACGGGGTAGCCTAGTTTTACGGTATTTTAAATTTTGAGCGTTTTTGGGGGAACCAAGCGAGCTATAAGGTAGTGTAAAAAACAAAATGTACGGAATAATAACCTAAACGTATTCGTTTTAGATAAAACCCTTAAAAAGTTTCATTTTAATATGTAAAATCTTTAAAAAAAATAGTTATTTCCTGCCAAAACTTGTTCCCGTTGTTGGATTCGTTTGCTAACGAACTCGTCCGAACGATGTAGACGCCCGATGCGTGTGCTAAATTCGGACCAAAACGGACTTAAAATGCGGTCGTTAGAGTGCGAACATATATACTTATATTTATAAAATGTTCAATGACAACCCTGAACGTGTTCTCGGGGCCATGATCGGTGCACACATTTACTACTACCGACCTTAGACCACGCCATAAGGGTCGCCGCACTAGCTCATCTTTCCTATGGAAATTCGATTATAACTGTCGGAGTATATTCTTGTATCGAATATTTCAGTTTTATTTTGGGGCAAATAGCTCTTGAATATCCGTGATAACTGCGGACAAAATTCTAGATTTCCTTGCAAAAATTATTAATTAAAATATTTTTAGAGTGTCTCTGTAGCCTATACCTCAAATATCTTGAAAACTATAGATTACTAATAACTTAGCAGTCGTTTTCGATTGTTTTTACATAGGATCTACCATGCTCTTCCCATTCCATTTTGGATTTTATCCCCAAAATATTTTTTCCACATAGTAAGTAATTTGTGTAGGCCTACTAATAGGCTTATCCATAAATTTGGTTCCCGACAGCAAAATAGTTAATTCATTGGTAAACAAACTTACTAAAACCAAAATTGTGTCACGCCATTTTGAAACGGGACAAAGTAATGCACAACTTTTTCATTGTTTATTCTTGGATAACTTGAAATTTCTTTCCAAAATGTTCAGGTACGGAATATTGCCAGTTGAATGTGCCACCCCGAAAAATCTGTGAACGGTTTAGAATTGTAATTTAAACAGCGTGTAAAAAAGTAAAAAAAAAAACTGTACAACTTTGAAACTTAATATGACCCGTTGAGGCACACATAGACCATTTTAAAGATGGCCTTGTGATAATAGAACTCGAACAGTTACTTGCAATGTCATTTGAAAATATCAGCTGATCCATTGCTGTTGTTCAAAGCTTTAAACTGCAAAACATCTACAATACGCAGGCGCGATGAACACACAGGAGAAAACGCATTGTGTTGAATAGTACGTCCAAACAAAATCGGATATTTTATTGCAAAGAAGATTTAGAACGCGCCATGGTCGACATACTCCATCACAGAACAGCATTCGAGTCTTGTACGAGAAGATTATGTTAACTGGAACAATAAATCATTTGAAAGACAATGGTAGTCGTAATGAAGTTGTTGAAACTGTGCCACAATAATTTCTTCGTAGTCCTAAAAATCTGTTCTCACTGGAGCACGTGAATAAAATTTATCAAAATGTAGTGTTCACCGAGTACCAAAGAAAAATTAGAATATGAAAGCTTATAAATGTGCAAATCGTACATCTAGTTACCCCCAGACGACAAACTTAATCGTAAACACTTTGCAGTTACTATGAATGATCGATTGTTTATTGATGAACACTTTCCAAAGAAGATAGCGTTTTCTGACGAAGGCACGTTCCATGTCGGTGGAAAAGTGAATAAACATAACGTGCGAATATGGGGCTCTGAAAAGTCATATCAAGTTCGAGAATATATTCGGGACAGCCCCAAGTTGAATGTATGTTGTTCTATAATTTATTTCAGACTTAATGGTCCGCTTTTCTTCCTTGCATATTTTATTTAAGACTAGGGGTTCTGCCCCTGGACGCTTCCAACCCCGCCTCGGCCTTCGGCCTCAGATGGCTGCTTCGCTTCGCTCGCAGTTAGAAAATTCGCTAAAGAATCTCGTTAATCTTTGGCTCGTTTGTACATAGGTTTGTAAAATTATGAAACCAGGCTTAAATATATTAACAATAATAATTACAAGATTAATTATAACCTCAAATACATGCTTTAGAATCGTGAGAGGCTTTCATTACGATTTTAGTCTTAGTTCTACTACTATCTTTTGTCAACTAAAGTTTTGAAACCAGGCCTAAATATAGTAAAAATGATTGCAGGATTAACATAACCTCAATACTATATTTCAGAAATGAGCCAGGCTTATACTACAAAATTGATTATTAGAATTTATCTATCTTTTGCCAAGTTTATCTTTTTTTTGACAAAATAAATTGTAAATCAGGCCCAATTTATTCTAATTACAACGTGTTAAAACACTATAAATTAGCTTGTTTTTTAACAGTAATTAAAAACTATCCAATGGAAGCTGATAAAACAGTATAAATTGGCTTGTTTATAAATTGGCTTGTTTATAAATTGGCTGTTTTGATCGCTTTATTTAATACTTCGTTGTTATTTTGTAACCAACATAACAACCCATAAGACCCTACGTTAAATTGTTTTAACTTTTAAATTAGATTTTTTTTTTTAAATTGTGTCTTTCACGAAATACAACTATATGGGTGTACTTAATAATCAAAACTACACCTAAATACAAAATTTCTTTGAATTCGTTAGAGCCGTTTTCGAGATCCGCGACAGATACAAAGATAGAAACAAGAATTGCTCATTTAAAGTAATAGGATAGTTTTGCATTCCCACAGTTAGAAGACCTACAGCCTAATGTGAATTTCCAACAAGGTGTAAATAATTTTTTTAAAATCATTTGTAAGAGAGTCATTTGACAACATATTCCCTTTTCGGTGAAGTCCGATACGCTGGCCCCGACGATCTCCGGACCTAACATTATGTGATTTTTCGTCTGCGGTTTTGTCAAGGACCAAGTCAAAAGTCTCCAATGTGGAGGAATTAAGATTTAGTATTAACACATCTTTCACAAACATCACTGATGAAATGCGCCATAGAGTGTGGACAGAGTTAGACAACCGTATTGACTATCCTTTCTTCAACTATGGGAACCATGTTGAAGTTTTTTTGATAACACTTATGAATATGGGTGTTAATTTCATTTTAATTAATCTCTTATGTGTTTGTTATTAAAATATTTACACGCCAACAAATTCGATCAGTTTTTTGAAGTTATACTTCTTTGCGCCCGTTGTAATCGGGATAGGGTCACGCGTTAGAAGTAAATCCGGAAAGTGCCTTTTTATACCTTTTCTCTACACGAGATACCTCAAGAGTCTCGGTGGGTGAGTGGTTAACGCACTCGACTTCCACGCTAGAATCCCTGGTTCGATCCCCCGGCTGGAAATTTTCTTTCTTACAAAATTATAGGAAAGTATACGAATATACGAATGGCCAAAGAAGTATAACTTCCAACGTCTGGTCCGATGCAGACCCATTTTTTTTATAACACTCTATAGTCTATACCGGTTTTGTCCAGAGTGACACAGAAGCAACGTAAAGCAAAAGCTACTGAAGATAAAACGTAGACGCTCCCTAAAAAAGATTTAGCTAAATTTAGATTTGAATGCTCAAAAATGACGTACTACGAGGCATCTCCCCAACTGACAAATATTAGGTTGATGGAAAGTGCTAGATCATTTTCCAACTAGCCGTACGTGTTGCAAAACGACGGGGATCTTTACAACGAGCCTGATTTTTCAATCAGCTTACCATATTATATTTTGAATTGACCATCATTTGAAATAATTTGTAGTGTTTATTTGAAGGTTAGGTTTTTGTTTAGGAGTAGGCCTAAGGATTATAACTGCTGATTTAAGTTCCGCCCTCTGCTCCATTTGCTCAAAAACTCCCGCGGCTACTCGCAGCCAAGCAAATGCAAACGGATTATTTACGAAAATAAATAATCTGATATTTTTCTGATATTTTCACGAAAATGACGACTAAGACAGAGGCGCTTTACTCGGGGTAGGGTGGTAAAGGTAGCGGTATCCAAGAAACGCATGCGCAATAGTTCCATAGTTTTTACGCAAACAAAACAGCAGGATTTTTATATAACAGAGATGTTTTATTTATGATTTAGTACAGTACGAGAACGGAGGACGTGTTCTACTAACGAAAATAAAGGAAAAAGTTCATATAAACAAACATAGGTTCGGAAATGTTCATTTTTCCAGTTATCCATTTTTTTTTTTTACAAAATACTTAATGTCTTTGGATGTAGGCAATATA
>JAGFPH010004322.1:68476-90339 GCA_018207615.1 Philaenus spumarius | reverse complement strand
CCGAAAAGTATTGTACGTAAACAATGCATTGCCGTGCTTTAAAATTATAACAGCTGTAAGTTCAAAAGGTTCAACTGGTTTACAACTGAGAGCAGCACTGTCGCTCGTAAATCTCTTTTATATGAAGAAAAATTAATAAAGTAATTGACCGAGCGAAGCGAGGTCTCTGTTTTAACTCGACCGTTCGGCATTTCGTCTGTGTGTCTGTGTGTCTGTCTCACGATTACGGCCAAACGCCTTGACCGATTTTGATGATTTTTTGCATGAATGTTCCTTATTCCTAGACCGAGCGATGTATATATACGGGTTTTCCATTTTTCATTTTTAACCCCTTAAATAAAACAAAAATGGTGGCCGGACCGTTTCTCTCAGTTTAAGCTTTTTCTTGCAAAGCCAGTTTGTGGCTTAACCGTAAGTTTAATTCAAAAACTAATGAAATTTTGCCAGTAGCAAATTTATTTTCAACAAAATTTTATTCTTGATTTTTCCGTATCTCTAACGGTAAGCTCACAAAATGGCCGTAAACTTAAAATTTGTTAAAATCGTCCAAGTTTTTGTATTTTAACCATGTTTTTATACGTTTGTTCTAAACCAATTCAAAAGTGTGTCATAGCTTTTCTGTAGATAAAGGTTCAAAGAATTCATATACTCCAGTAAAAAAATGATTGAAGTAAAATTAACAAAGTTATTAGCTCAAGAAACAAGCACGTTCAGTAACGAAAGGAAAAAGTTCAACTTTAGGCCTACTTAAAAAGTAGTAAAAATTATTGTAATTTTTTTCATAAATGTAAAAACGTTTTGTAATTTAGTTCTAAATAGAATTGTATAAAAATATTTAACAATTTCAAATTTCTTATTTTGAAAACACCAGTTTTTATGTTCCTACTACAAGACTGCTAACAAAACTATGCCTGTTTTGAATAGTAATTTAGAAATATATCCTTTGCCCAAAAATGGCATATAATAATAAGAAAGTGTAGAGAATAAATCAAAGAATTAAACTGTATACTTGTAAATTATAATTGTAAATTTCACAAAAGCATTTGACTTAACTTTACTTGAATTCCAAAATGAGATGAAAAAATGAAACCTCTCGGCGATAAAGTACATAAAAAAAGACCGTTGGCCACCGTGGGAGGTGTTGGACATGGCTTGAGATCACTATCACTATCACGACGTTTTAACATCGTTTGTTTTTATTATTTCTAATATTGGAATATGATATATGATATGGAAGTTATGGAACTGTAAATACATTGTTAAGTTTTAGTTGTTTAAGTATGTAAATAATTAATTCTATGTTGTTCCTCTACAACGCGATATTTTTAGCTATCTGACGCATTATTAACCTAAATAAAACACAATGCCTCTAAAAGAAAATCTTTAGCAGTTAAAGCTCAAGAAAAGAAAAAAAATGAGGACTAGAAATCCCGGAATCGCGGAAATTGCAAAATAATGTTTCACTGGTTAAACCTTTTGCTACATTTGTTATTTCAACGAGCGAGGTCTACTGTTCACAGAACTACTAGTATGAAACAAACTAATCCAGCTGCTTTCTTGGATGTAAATAATGATGTGTATAGTAGTCTAATAATAATAATAATAATGTTTATAGGGGAAGGCGGGGCGGAACGGGATACTTAACCACTATTCTGTAATGCAGAATTAGGTATGGAAGTAAAAATTAAAAGTTAATGCAAAAATGTTCTTTCGTATTTACTACTTAAAATAACATGTATGAAAGGCACATAGTATCAAAATATATTTTAAATAATTCCACTTTTAAAAAATATTACATTTGTCCCATCCCGCCTAATAACAATTTAAAACCCCTTTCTATGCAAAACAGCTGTTTATAATAAGAAACAAACTAATCCAGCTGCTTTCGTGAAAGTAAATAATGATTTTTAAATAACAGATAATACAGTTGATTCGGATGTCCAGCAAAATAATATTTTAAGTTAGGCCTATACTGAACCAACACATGTTTCAACACACACAAACCAATAAAAACGTGCGTTAAGGAATTTAAAAATAAGAAAAAATTATGTTACATCCTAATTAAAAATAAATAAGACATATAGTAGACCTATTTATTGAGAATATACGGTAATTGATAGTGAGTAACTTTTTGGTTAGGTTTCTGATTAAGTGTACACCTGAGCCTTACTGGTTCTTTCAACCTTTATTATAGGTCTAACTGTTGTTATAAAATACATGAAATAATTTGATTTGAACATTTTACAAGATTTACCATCTTAGTTTTGAGGTTATTATTAATCCTACACCTTTATTATAATTAAAACCTAACAAATGTTTTTAGATGGTTCCATCGGGGGGTTGGCGTGCGGAGCACGCAGGGGTCTCCCCTAGTGTATAGTATTATTTAATACCAACTGGTATTTTCAATATTAGTTTTGAAAGTTGCGCAAGTTAAAATTGCTTAGATGTTTCATCAGATGTAAATGAATTTTCTTTCAACTGATGGCACAAATCACGCAAAAGCTCACAGGACACTAACTTGTATCATTGTATTTGGATAACCTAACAGAACTCCGATCCAATGCAATATTTCGTTCCACTGGAAATTCGACGATAGTAGCGCTATCTATTGGGGAAACGACGGAAGTTGTGTGAAATATCAATGCTACCAATGATTTCTCCCTAGCGCTACCTCGCGGCGCGATCATGCACTATTTTCCTGACAACCTTTTTTTCGGCACACAGGCCCCGTATGCATGCATGATCTATTTTATAATTCATGATCTATGCTTGTATACAATATGCCAGAAAAGTTGCATTCCGTATTTAGACTAATCGACTACACTTGCGCGAGTAACGTCCCCATCTTAAGATAGTAAAGTTGTGCGTACGGCGCATAAATGTTAATAGATATCGTAAACATTTGTACTACCAGAACTTCCATTTTTGGATAAAATTAATTATATTATTTCCATGCAAGATTTGTTTCACTTTTACTATGCTCTGACCATTTGCGACCACCTTGTAAAAGGTGATTCACACCGTTGGCCCGATTCGACTACGTGTGAATACTTTTTGTCGAGATAAACAAAATAAGATTTCTACAGAGGGAAGACGAAGTCGCTTTAAGATTTGGAGCTTACGATAAGGGTTATTTTTAGTAGTCTAACGTTCGAAAATCTGTAATGCAAGTTCATACGATGAGGTAGATGTATCATAGATACAATGGTCTTAACACTCTTTAAAATGAGCACATTTTTTGCAAACACATAAACAAGTGAAAAAGTAAAACCAATATCTATATCTATATAAATAAGAATGTAAATGTTCGTTTGTTCAAAATCACAAATCTCCGAAAGTTCTTCATCGATTGCTTTGAAATTTTGAAACAACATTACATTTGAATACAAGCATGTTTTTATATCCTTTTTACTTTCTCCCCCCTATACGTAGTATACGGAGAAAGTATTGTTTCGTCCAAATTTTCGAATTTGAATATTTAGTGGAATTATCTGTTTTGGTGCTCCCTGAACCCCAAAAAAATTGTTTAGCGGAATTATCTGTATTGGTGCTTCCTGAACCCAAAAACGTGTTTCAGTTAGGATGTGTACAGAGCTGGAGACCATACCAACGGTCCGATTTTCATGACATTTGGTATAGGTGTGGTTCCGGAATATCTCCAGGCGTTTTTTTTTTTTCATTTTTTCAAATTTTTGATTTTTAAGGGGTTATTATTTTGGCTTAGGCCTACGTTATTTCAAACTAATTAATTTTAAATGTAGGCTATGTGTTCGGGTGACAAACAGCAATACAAAATTGTTAGAACAAGATATTCCTTTTACTTTTTCACTATACTATATAGTATAGAGAAAGCATAGTGATTGCAAAAAGAAAATCGATGTTGAGATTTTTGTGGAAGTATCCGTTTTGGGACCCCCTAAGTCGAAAAAAGTGGTTTTTACAAAATGTCTGTCTGTTTGTATGTGTACAAAGCTAGAGAGAAAACTAGTCGATCGATTTCGAACAAATTTGCCCCAAACATGTCAATTAGGCCTGTAAAAAAAGGTTTTGAAATTTTTTTGAAAAACAACCTCATTTTTGGCCAAAATCCCCCAAAAAACAGTTATTATTTTTTTTAATAAAAAAACCACTCTAATGATTTTGATAAAATTTGGCTTATTTGTAGCCCTTGATGTACCCTACCATATGCAAAAAACCTCATCTTTCTAAAATTTCTCGTTTAGGTAATAATAATAATAACCGATTGTGGGGTTTTTTTGGCCAAAAAGGGGGTTGTTTTTCAAAAATTTTCAAAACCTTATTTCGTCCATCTATACAGGACTAATTGACATGTTTGGTGCAAATTTGTTGAAACTAGCTAATAATAATAACAACAAAAATGTGAGCGTCATTAAACATTTTTATTGGCTATGATAATAACAGTAATCAGTTGTTTGCTATAATATTGCCACTATCAGCTGATTTCAAACTTAAAACAATTATTTGTATTTCTAACTTTTAAGTTAGGTAGGCCTATTTGTAAACAACGTCAACTGTTGACGTAAAAACAACAAACAACTAAATATTCTACGGCGATGGGAGCGCCATATATATAAAATAATAATAAATATTGGTTCAGTAATCAGCTGTTTGCTCTAATATTTCTAATAACAGCTGATCTCAAACTTTGAAACAATTATTGGTATTTCTAACTTTTAGGTTAGGTTTTTGTAAAGAGCTCCACCTGTTGAACGTAGAAACAATACAAACTATACTAAATATTGTATGGCGATGGGAGCGCCGTAATAAATCATTATTAAATATGTTCAGTGCGGTACAGCAATTAACTGTTTGCTCTAATATTTCTATTAACAGCTGATTTCAAAATTTGAAACAATTATTTGAATTTATAACTTTTAGGTTAGGCTACTATTAATCCTTCGCCTTTATTACAAATAAAACATAAAATATATGTTTAGAAAGTTCCAACAGGGTTGGCGTGCGGAGCACGCAGTGGTCTCCCCTAGTATATAATAAATGTAGAAGATCGTGAAGTGCACCTCAAACCAACGGCCGAAAATCGTGTTTTTCCTTACTGGTTCACAGCCAATTACCTACCTAAGCCTAAATGGGAAACATACATTCATTTGGACGAAACTCACTAGGCTTAGGCCTATATACGTTTTTTGGGCCAGCGAACTCTTTATTTACCAGATATTTATTTCGTTCATATCTGCGCCTAGTTTACAAAACTCGTCCATGCCATATTGCGGCATTGATGCCAACCTATAAACGCAAAAACTCTCTACAACGTAATTGTAATACCGTATTTATTTCGAATTCCCTTATATTGTTTGTTACAAACTCACCTTTCAGATACCAGTCAGATTTTTGGCAAAAAGAAGAAGAAAAAAAAAATACCGGCACGAATGCTGGCACTTGAGCAAACCGCTACTAACCTGACTAAAAACATCAGTATCCGATACATCTCTGTTTAACACGTTCACTGCTAAGCTTGACACTGAACACTGTGAGAAGCGGCCAATGCACAGTGCATTGCGTGCTTCGCACGCCAACCCCCGTATTGGGAGTATTTTCAATACACCGAGCATTGCGTGCTTCGCACGCCAATTTTAAGCCTTTGTGCTATGGACGCACATGTGCGTCCGCTTTAAAATATTAGTGATTATTTCGTAGAAAGGTTAAAAAATAAAAAATATAGTAATTTCTACTCATTTAGGCTATAAATATAAACAAAATACATGGTCAGCTCCTAGCATAATAAATACGAAATTTGCGTAGCAGTGAACGTGTTAGACAACAATTTCCACGCTTACTTTTTAAAATTTTGACATAGTTACCCATGTAAAATATTATAGGATGTAAGGATGAATGATTTTGTTTTGTTAAAGTAAAGTATTTTTGTTGAACCTTCATAGTTTTCTTATTTAATAAGATGTCCCCCCCCCCAATAAAAATATGCCCCCCCCCTTAAAGGTTTCCTGGCTACGGCCTTTCGATTAATGCCCAAAAATCTACATACCATGAGTTTTATAAAGAGTTAAATTTTCATTTAGGAGAGAAACATTACATATCTGATTGTAATAATATGAAGTTTATATCCTATGGTGTAGGCCTACTAGTAAGTCTCATAAAAATACACGGGCAGATTGATTAATTTCAGAAAAAACTATAACTGAAAGTCTCAGCAAGAAGCAAAAATAGATTAATGTACAAACAGATCATATATGAAACCCCCAAACATATTTATATTATTTTTTTACATAACCCCCAATAATATTTTATATTACATCGTTTTGGTAGCCTATAGGTAGAGTTTCCTATATCGTACCATAGATCATGAATAATAAATAGATCTTGCATCTATATACGGGGGCTGTGTGCCGGAAAAAAGGTTGTCGCGAAAATAGTACATGATCGCGCCGCGAGGTAGCGCTAGGGAGAAATCATTGGTAGCATTGGTGTTTCAAACAGCTTCCATCGTTTCACCAATAGATAGCACCAAAAAAGTCGAATTTCCAGTGGAACAAAATATTGCATTGGATCGGAGTTCTATTAGGTTATCCAAATACAATGATCGTACTTAATCGTACCACTTCAATATTTCGTAAAATACTGTAAGCAACTGCAATCTGCAGATTAAATCTCGAACTAAACATATTTTCCGCCATTGTGGTAAAAAATAACCGCTCTGGCGGTTCAAGTTTCTTTGTAGCGTCGATTTGTTTAAAATTCAACGATTTGTTGCACATTTTTGTATAGTGCTTTAAGGACGTACTGAACATCAATGTAAGGAATTACATGTGCACATTATGAATATAGTAATTTACTATTATTCTTAAGCTGAGAGTAAACGTAACCTCTAACAGTTTTTAGGTTATCTTTGATAGTTTCATAAATTTATCGTATCACCACCGCGTAGTTGCTGAAATCGTACCGGTACAACTTAGGAAATTTATTTTTGTTGTTCTGCGTTGTGTGATAAAATCCTTACAATTTAACATAAAGTAATTATATAAAGTGACTTGGATACCAAAAACCAGAAACTAATGTTTTACACGCGACAATAAAGACTGTTGGTTGCTGCGAAACTTACGCCAGGTTAATTTAACTAAATTACAAATGAAAATCAAAAGTTAGGTTATATTCTACAATTAATTAGCGCAGGCCTACCTTGGTTACTTTCAGTCAGCCTCGTTTACTCAAACTTTGACATTCACAAAATGCACGAACATTTGTAAAAAACAAACATTTAATTTATTATAATTTCACTAACACAACACCAAACACAACAAAATACAATAAACGATTTCAAAAATACATAGCCTACTGCGTCATTCATGTTCAGACTGGTCAACCGAGATGTTAGCAATAAGCTTACCTACCGAACTGTGTCATTGTTATTGACAAGGCTGTGGCGCGACTTTTAAACGTATACAATTGTAATTCAGTGTGCAGCGGAGGATGTTTGTACGGACATAGTTACTTTGAAAATCACAGGTTGATTAATTAGATACACATCGGAAACACATCACTTATAAAAATACTATTTATAAACAACAAACTTTATGTAGGCATACCTAACTTTTTTGAGGGAATTTTTAAATTGGTAAATGTATACAATTATAAGGATTATAAAACTGTAGGCCTATTTGTTATTATTATACATCAAAATAAAGATAAAAATATTATCATTTAATTGTTTTTTATTTCATATTGATATATCAAATGGTTTAGAAGTCATTAATATAATAGTGAAGAAATTAATAATGGAATATGTTTGTGTTATTCAAAGATGTACGAATATTTCCGAAGATAAACGAATGGGTATCTCTTCTTTAAGTTCGTATAAATGATATATTGATGATAACAGTTGTATTTATATTCATTTTATAACCTTAAAGCAAATTTTATAACCTATATTAGTTCACTTTTATAAGAGTTAATATCATGTGTCCTATCTTGCACAGTTTAGAAGGTGTTTCAAAAACTGTTATCTCATGAACAGTTTAAGATAAATTTATGACGCTCAGCAGGTTGGTTTAAAAAAATGTACAAAATTTTATTTTGCTGCAGTTAGCCGTTTCAATATGGCGGTGGTTATTAATATTACAATGGAGAAATATAGGAGAGAGTTGCCTAAATCGTACCACTTCAATATATCGTAACATATTGTAAGCAACTGCAATCTACCAGTTAAACCTCGAACTAAACATCATTTCCGCCATAAAAATAATCGCTCTGACGCTTCCCGCTTCTTTGTAGTGTCGATTTGTTTAAAATTCAGTGATTTGTTGTATACTTTTGCATTGTGCTCTAAGGACATACTAAATAAATAGCAATGTAAGGAATTACATATGCCATTATGAATATAGTAATCTACTATTCGTAAGCTATATTTTGATGAGTGTAAACTTAACCTGTAAAAATGTGTAGGTTATGTTTGGTAGCTTCATTTCAACCGAACACGGTTGCCTTTATCGTACCACCGCGTAGTTGCTGAAATCGTACCGGTACAACTTAAGAAACTTATTTTTGCTGTTCTGCGTTGTTGGATAAAATCCTTACAATTTAACATTTTGGTCATATTATTGAAGACTTTGCTCTATTCTTTTACAGAATTAGCACCAAAAGGCAGGAAAGTGGTCAGTAGAAGAAATGTCGTTGGCAATTGCTGCTTGTAGAAACGGAGAGCTAGGTTTTAACGAGTGCTGCAGAAAGTATAACATACCTAAACCTACTTTGAAAATATATTTAGAATCTCGTAATGTTATCGCTAATGAAAACATAAAATCAGTAGGGAGAACCACTATATTATCAGATGACATTGGATCTGCGTTCGTAAAACATATCATATTACTAGAAGAATCAAGAATGTATGTTTGGACTTAATGCTAAAGGACTTAATAAGGAAACTGTTTAAGAGTTTTTCGATATTCTTATAAAACTTATAGATGAAAATAAATTTGGTGCAACTACGATGTTTAATGTCGATGAATCCGGGTAACTCTGTTCAAAAAGATGCCCAAAATTTTAGCTGAAAAGGGCAAAAGACCGGTTGGCAACATTTTAAGAGGAGAGAAAGGAGTTTTAAGGCTCGGCTCCCTAAATTCAAAACGGCGAAGTTGGCAACCAATTTCAATGATAAATAACCTAACCATACCTCCACTTATAAGCATATTTTTGTGTTATTTTTGCCAAAAAAAGAAAGCTATATTTTTGTTCTTGAAGTAAAATAGATTGTAGGAGTTGATTGCTAAGGTTTTTTGCAATATCTCTTTTTGCAACTGAGTAAAAAGTTAAGAAATTTTACTATTTTTACTTTCTCACTATACTATAGTATAGAGAAAGTATAGTGATCGCAAAAAAATCGATGTTGAGATTTTTGTGGTAATATCCGTTTTGGGTCCCCCTGAGTTCAAAAAAGTGGTTTGTACAAAATGTCTGTTTGTATGCATGTGTGTCTGTATGTCTGTATGTATGTCTGTATGTCTTTATACAAAGCTAGAGCAAAAACTATGATTGATTAAAAAAAAACTATTTGATCGATTTCAAACAAATTTGCACCAGACATGTCAAGTAGGCCTGTATAGATGCACGAAAAACGGTTTTGAAAATTTTGAAAAACAACCCTTTTTTGGCAAAAAAAACTCCCAAAAAATCAGTTATTATTTTTTTATATAAAAACCTCTCTAACGATTTTAATAAAATTTGGCTTATTTGTAGCCTTTAATGTACCCTACCATATGCAAAAACCGCATCTTTCTAAAAATTCTCGTTTAGCTAATAATAATAATAACTGATTTTTGGGGTTTTTCTTGGCAAAAAAGGGGGTTGTTTTTCAAAATGTTTCAAAACCTTTTTTCGGTCATCTATAAAGGCCTAATTGATGTGTTTGGTGCAAATTTGTTCAAAATCGATTGAATAATTTTCTCTCTAGATAATAATAATAATAATATTTATTAGTTAATCTCCAACTTTAATAAAAAATCACCTCTCCTACCCCACACTACAAGTCACAGTGAATCTGTTTAATAATTTAAAAATGTTTGTGAGAAAGTATGTGCCAGTTCCTGGTACCGTTTATTTACTATTTATATCATATGTTTATGAAAACAATAAAACGGTTTTTGAAAATGTATTCAGCAATCAACATTCGGATATGACAGTACTTCAAAATTAAACCAAATTTTTTAATTTATTCCACGAATTAACGGAAAAAAGGGCGTATTCTGTAGCATTGCTCTTATGGGAATCAGATTCAATATGGCGTACAGGGTAGCCACCTTTTAATACCACTATGGTCTGCTGTGTAAGTGCTGCTAGTTTACTCAATACTCCAATGATAATTTTTAAAAGGCTGAGAATGCGACCTGATTAAAAAAGTCGGTGTACCACCTGGTAGTATTGTTGAAATATCCGAGTCAGGTTACAATAACACCGATTTGTATGTAACTTGGTTGCAACAGTTTATTAAATGTGTGAAACCATAAAAAGAACATATAGTTTTGCTAGTTTTGGATGGCCATGCAACACATTCAAAAAATATTGACGCTCTGGAAGTATCTAGGGAAAATGGAATCATCCTTTTGCAGTTGCCAGCTCACACTGCACGCCCCCTCCAACCTCTGTATAAGACGTTTTTGGTCCTCTGCCGTCTTTCTACGCCCAAGCAGTTCAAAATTCGCTTAGGTCTAATCCTAGACTAGGAGTGAATCAGATCCAAGTATCGCTGTTGATGGTCCGAGTATTGTAAAGCAGCTACAATAGCTAATGCCGTGAATGGATTTAAAACCACCGGGATAAGGGTACCCTGGTTCAGCTTTTGCAGCAGCAGAAAACCTTTCAGTTTTCTCAACACTTTCCCCGGAAAACCAAAATATTTGTGAAATTTCATCCGGGACTTCAAATGACAACTCTAAAACTTGTAATTTGGCTTAGTCTAATTTAGAAATATCTCCGATCCCAAAATGTAAAACTACTAAAAAACAACAAAAAGGAGCAACAAAAGCTGCAGTACTTTCAAGCAGTCCTTACAAGGCACAGCTGGTGGAATGTAAAGAGAAGAAAAGAGCACAGGAAGGAAATATTAAACAAAGAAAAGCTAAAACAGCGTTGGGCCTATATGAGAACTGTGTTTCAACAACAAAAACAAAAAGACAAAAATAATTCGACCACGCAGCTGAACCGCTGACGTGAGTTGAGCAAATTTCCAAAATTAAGTTTATAGGCCTATGTTTTAGGGTTTCAACCAACAATTTGGGAAAGTAGGCCTATTCACGACGGTGTTAAATAGTTGCAAAATGCTTCCGCATATTTGGACTATCTTCAATACACAAAGCATTGCGTGCTTTGTACGCCAACCCCCGTATTGGGAGTATCTTCAATACACAATGCTTCGCACGCCAACCCCACGGTAGAATCCACCACATGGCTTTGAACCGGGTACTTTTATGGTATTTTACGTTTTGATCGATTTTGGGGGAACCAAGCGGAAGAAGGTCGCGTAAAAAAACAAAATGTGCAGAATAACACCCTACATTTATATTTTTAGAAAAAAACTATATATATATGAATTTTAATAACACCCCAAAACGTGTTCTGGGGACAATGATCGGTGCTCATTTACTACTCCCTACCTTAGGTCTTACCATAAGGGCCACTGCAATGGCTCATTTTTCCTATGGAAATTCGCTAATAACTAAAGAAGCCGATGATTGGTACTGTAAGGCCCGTATTACACTGTAAAATATTTTATAAAATAGGCCTATGTTATAAAAGTTATTTGACAAAGATCTTTGATAGTGTTATGGGCCATCTTGTATAATATATTTCTTTTATAACATTTTCTTTATAAAATTTAAGAGGTTGGTATTACCTTTTATAAAATGTTGGATACATTTTTACCTTTTAGTACAAGTCCAAAATGTTTTACAAAAGAGAATCACTTTTAAAATCTTTTATAATAGATGAATACCATCTTTTATAAAACATATTTTATTTAAATATTTTACAGTGGAAAACAGGCTTAAATTGTGTGAAGAAAAATCTGAGGAAACATGAATCAGTGTTTAAAGTGTAGGGACTGGGTGCATAGTTTTATGCTGGAGTTGAACCAGGGGAAAACAATATTTTTGTTCTGATTGCAAGTAGGCTAATGTCTACAATTACAATTTATATAAATTCTATTATTCATCTGTAACTGTATGTTCAAATCTGTTTTATTTTTAATCTGCATTATTACATTTTAATAATAGGCCTACAAACAATTTTAGGCAATTTACAAAAAGTTCATCGCTTAGTATTTGTTTTGTCAAATTGTTTTTTTTTTAGGAAAATTTATGTAAATACGAATCACATACTGAATAAAATAAATATGAATATTTTTCGATCTTACGTACATATGAACTGTTTATTTAAATTTAAAAAAACACGAGTGAAAATTATTTTAACATTTTATTAGAATATAATATCTGCTATATTATAGAAATTTTTTACAGTTGATCTATTACTACGTATATATTTGAATACACTCAGTTTTATCATACTAAATTGGATCTTAACCAAATACTTCCTTCCATACTATATTGCTATTCGCCTATTTAGTGACTTCAAATGTGGTATATAAAAAAGTTCAGAGTTTACATACGCGAAAAGAGCTACTTAGAGCATTTTTGGCAGACATACGACCTAGCGCATTCGATTCCTGAAGTCAAAAAACCCCTATATGCAAATTTTCATCCACATCGTTAGAGCCGTTAGCGAGATCCCCGAAATAAATTTATATACAAGAATTACTCGTTTAATAAGATAAGATTATTTGAATTTACTGTAAATAAAATGTTGTTCCTTTCGTACAAGTTGTTGTTGAATGTTTCCCTTAGTACGTATCTGGTACGATTTTGGAAACCACCGGTACGGTTTAGGAAACCGGATTCCTAATTCGCACCGTTTGCAGAGTTCTATTAATGTATTTTTCAAACTGAAAAAATCAGGTTACATTTTATAACTAATCTCTTCATATTTTGTCAAAATATGTACAAATTACTGTCAATACATTTTTGTAGAAAAATCTAATATCAAAAGTGATACGATATAATTAATGAAATAACCGGGCAAAAGAAAAAATATTCGGAAATTAAATTAAGAAATGGGAATAATAGTATCGTCTCTAACTCCTTAGATGTGTCTAATATGTTTAATAAATACTTTGTAAGTGTTGTTGATGACATTAGAAATAGTATTGTATTCCAGTCATGTAGTTCTGTCCAGGATCAGTTCATCACAGCCTCTGAAACGTTGTCCATGTTTATTGAACCAGTTACAGCATCCGAAATAGTCAAAATTATAACATCTTTGAAAAATAATAAAGCTCCTGGCATCGACGGAATAAGCTCAATGGCTTTGAAAAGCGTCTCGGGACTGATATCAGATGTTTTGTCATTTTTATGCAATTTAAGTTTTGCAGCCGGTATTTTTCCTAGACGACTCAAGACCGCTGTTAGTCATACCAATCCATAAAAAGGGTGATAGGCAACTACCAGGTCAATACAGGCCAATTTCTTTGATCTCATCAATCTCTAAAATCTTAGAGAAGTGTATGAAATCCAGGCTTCTATCATTTCTTACAAAGACTGCCTTTTTTAGTAAAAATCAGTACGGCTTCCTGGTGGGTAGTAACACAGAAATGGAAATGCTCAATTTTATGGATGAAGTAATGACTGGGGTAAACAATGGGAAGAATGTTAGTAGCACGTTTCTGGATGTTACAAAAGCTTTTGATTGTGTGGACCATAAACTCCTTTTACAAATCTTATCAAAAAGTGGAGTCAGGGGTATTGTCAACGATTGGTTTTTAAGCTATTTATCTGACAGGGAACAATGTGTGCGGATCCAAGGGATTGTTGGGGAAATGGAAAACATAAAGTACGGAGTCCCCCAGGGATCAGTACTAGGGGCTATTTCAATTATTATACAGGGTGTTGAAAAAGTGTGGAACCGGTTTAATATTGCGTATATAAAGAAAATTTTGAGGTAGATGTGATTGAGGAACCTGCCCTATGTAAAAATTATATTTTATTAAGATTTCAAATAATTCATCCGCCATCTTGGATCCACCATTTTGAGTATAACTTTTTTTTTTAAATGGGAAGGTGATCATGTGATACATCATTTCGATGTAGAATTTCAAGAGAAAACCATCGGTGAAATTTACACATATCTTTAACCAATTAAAAATGGTGACCAAAAAACAACGAAATCATGTTTTCCGATTTTGCCCCATTTTGCTGTACTATTAAAAAAAATAAAATAAAAAATACTAATTACTATTATATTTGGATTTAGAATGAAATAAGTTTTCAAACGATATGCCACACAACGATATTTGATTGAAACACTCGAAATCAATTTTGAAAAATCAAAATGGCTGATACACAAATATTTTAAATACTCCCAAATATCGTTGTGTGGCATATCGTTCGAAAGCTTATTTAAATTCTAAATCCAAAAAGAATAGTAATTAGTATTTAAAAAAATAGTACAGCAAAATGGGTCAAAATCGGAAAACACGATTTCCTTGTTTTTGGTCGAATTTTTTAATCAGTTAAAGATATGGATGTGCAAGTTTCACCGTTGGTTTTCTCTTGGTTTTCTACATCGAAATGCTGTATCACATGATCACCTACCCATTTAAAAAACAAAGTTACATTCAAAATATCGGATCCAAAATGGCGGATAAATTTTTTGAAATCTGAATAAAATAGTATTTTCACATAGAGTAGGTTCCTCAATCACATCTACCTTAAAATTATCTTTATATACGAAATATTAAACCGGTTCCAGACTTTTTCAACACCCTGTATATGTAAACAGCTTATGTAAAGGTAAGCTTCAGGGAAATATATATGCCTTTGCTGATGATACTGCCATGTGTTACGTCAGAGATACATTGCAGGAAGTACAGTCAGCTATGCAAGCCGACCTAAATGCTCTGAGGTGGTGGTTTTCAAAGCATTACATGGTCTTAAATGCTGAAAAAACATGTTACATAAACTTCAATTTGAAAGGCGAGTCTAAATTGTTTACAACACCTTTATTGTATAAATGTATGAAGTGTGTAGTTGGGAATTTGGAATGCAGCTCGTGTATTGTAACAGAGCAAGTTGGTTCCTGTAAATACTTAGGAGTAATTTTGGATAAAGGTTTGACTTGGAAAATGCATATAAACACAATCAAATCCAACTTAAATAATATTTTGCGAGTATTCTTTTATTTGAAGGATATTGTTCCAGAGCCTATTTTGCGTAAAATATATTATTCTATGGTACATAGTAGATTAGATTATGGAATTTGTTGCTGGGGAGGTACATATGTCACTAGACTAACTCCTCTAATTGTAGCACAAAAAAAGTTTGTGAGACTGATTATGCACAAAAATGAGAGGGTTTCGTCTTTACCATTATTCAGACACCTAACTATACTGCCTCTTAGATGTTTATACATATTTAAAGTTATGAAAGTATTTTATATAAGGAGTGGTCATTTTTCAGATCTGAAAAGTATAACTTCTGTTTATTTGCTTAGACGTGGCAATAAAGCATTCATACCCAGGGCAAAATTGTCCATATATTTCAATTTTTGTACTAACATCGCCCCAAGAATTTATAACCAACTTCCGGAAAATATTAAGACGTGTACAAAATTTAGCAAACTGTTGAAGTGCTATCTTTTGGGCATGGATAATGTTGAGAATTTGATGAAAGTGGTCTTGTAAAGGACGATTTTTATGGTGAAACATGTTGGTAAATTAAATCTTGAAATATGTATGTTGATATAAGCATTTTTGTACTGATATGGTGTGTCTGTGTGTGTGTGTGTGTGTTGTTTTTATGCATGTGTATGTGGTAAGGGTGTGTATGTGTTTTTATTTGAAGTTATAGGCCCTATATGAGTGTATGTATGTATATTGTTAAGTAAATAAATTTAAATATAAATTGTAATTTATAGTTTGGATGCTTATTTAGAATTTTACTGAATTTGTTTAGTTATTTAGCAATACCTATTTACAAGTGATTTAACTGCTCCCACAAAAAACCCTAGAACCTCTGTTGTATTATTTGTTTCTGTATTATGAAACCTCAAAACGGGCAAAAGCCCTTGGAGGTGCATTATTTTCATTCTTTGAAATGTTAATTTTTGTTTTGTTTTTTTACTGAGAAGTATTTTTCTAATTTTCTTTTTTTAAGTTTTTGTATCTAAGTTAAGTTTTATTTGAAATTATTAGTATTTTTTTCTGGTTTGTTTATTTGTTTACCAAGATGTGGTTAGTTTATATTTTCTTATTTTGTCTAGCTAAGTTTATATCTTTAATAATGTATTATGTTTCTGTGTTTGGTTAAGCTCGCATTTGTGTATTCAAAGAATGAATAAATATAGGCCTATATATAAAAAAAAAATATATATATATAGGCAAACTATAGATTTTTGTTTTAATTAGGCCTATTATTTAAAAAATACTATTTAAAAAAAGGTTGATCTAGGTCTATCTAAACTATGATGCGATTAATTCGTTGATCAAAAGAAACTTGAAAAAATGCCAAGAGTAAAACAAAAATAAAAAAACTAATTCGAAATAAACTGAGAATTGTACGGTACCCCATTCATAATATATTAGGCCTGTACAATATACATAATAAATACAGCATAAATGCCTACAAGATAAACAAAATGATAACACTAAAATGAAAATTACATCAAATTATTATCAGGCCTACTTATATTCTAGGCTAGGCCCTACTATTATAAAAGAAACTTTTAAATTTGTTCGTCCGTTGAAGTTCACTGCAAAACTGAATCAAACTTCAAACCAATAATTCCTTAAATTAACGTCTAATTCAGCCTCAACGAATCTAAATCCGTTCGCAAAGTTGAAATCAACTTAGTTTATTTCAGTTGAACGTGCACTGTACAGATTGCGCTGTTGTACAGAATGTGTAAACTGTAGACCTCTCGACGGAGCAAAAACAACACTCGTGTAATTGTCAATTTATGTTGGAGTGGGGTTCAAACCCTCGATTTATGGAAGGGGGGCGTAAACTGGGCGGAGCCCCCTTCCTTGGCGAGGTTGTGAATCAAGATTAGAATAAAAAAACCCCCCCCCCCCCCCATTCAGAAACCGAAGCCAAACCGAGGAATATATATGTGAGCCAGTGTCTTTATTGTGATATATGGTCGGGTGTGCTGGAGGATATAATTTGGTATTTATGGGCGCCATGATTTTGTTAAGTGATAAAAGCCTGCTTGGGTATTAATTTTAAGTCATAAACACTAGTGAAAGTAGGCTACCATGATTACATTTCAAAGAGTACTCGAAGAATTTCATTTCAATTAAAACTATTTGACGAAATCAAATCGTTATGATTGTAGTACTATTATGTGTCGGTATTATAAAACACGTGTGTCCCATTCTTTAATATTCTTAATATTCTGTAATATTCTTTAATATTCTTGATATTCTTTTATATTCTTAATATTCTTTAAAATTCTTAGTATTCTTTAATATTCTTAATATTCTTTAATATTCTTGATATTCTTTAATATTCTTTAATATTCATGATATTCTTTAATATTCTTTAATATACTTAATATTATTAATATTCTTTAATATTCTTAATATTTTTCAATATTCTTGATATTCTTTAACTTTTTAAACATGATGTGTAGGCTACAAATAATAATAGGGTGTTATGAACATGGGGTGTTGTGTAGGGACATCTATAGCTATAATCTATATACTAATATTATAAAGAGGTAAAGTTTGTTTGTATGTAGGGGGTAATCTCTGGAACTACTGAACCGATTGAAAAAATAGTTTGACTAATAAAAAGCTACACTATCCCTCAGTAACATAGGCTATATATAATTCATTTCGATAAAAACATTTTTATTTCAATATTTGTAAATTTAGTTTTGAAAAACTCTTAGGATAGGCCTAGACTGATGAATCATCACATGTATTTACATTAATACCATAGCAACCAATTGAATAAAATAACAGATAAAATAGCTGTTTGCTTCAATATCTCCATTAACAACTGATTTCAAACTTTGAAGCAATTATTTAAATTTCTAATTTTTAAGTTGTTTTTTATTAAAGTGTAGACCTGAGCCTTGCTGGTTCTTATAACCTTTACTAGTAAGCCCCCGTGAAAAATCACAGGCAGATTAATTAGATACACGTCAGAAATACATCATTAAAAAAATCTCTTTAAAACCAACGGACTTTATCTAGGCGTACCTAACTATGCTGACGGGGATTTTTAACTCGGTAAATGTGTACAATTATAACAGTTATAAAACAGTAGGCCTGTATGTTAAAATTTTGTATTTATATTCATTATTATACATCTAAATAAAGATACAAATATTATATTTTAATTGCTTTTTATTACATAATAATAGATCAAATGATTTAAAAGATACTAATATTATAATGAGCAAATTAATAATGGAATAATATAGGCCTATTTATATGTTATACGAAGTGTACGAATGTTGTCTAAGCTAAACAGAGTATCTCTTCTTTAAATTTGTATAAAAGAATATATTCATAAAAAAGGTTGTATTTATATTCATTGTATAACCTCAAAGCAAATCTCATAATATATTGCCTGAATTAGTGCTTTTACTCATATTTATAAAAAATAAAATTCATAAGACTTATATTATTAATTGTAGTTGTAAACATAACCCCAAAGTATAATCTATGCTAGGTTTTGTTTAAGTATTATAGAAGATGGGTGAAATCAGCTGTTATATTATATTTTTACTCACGTACACTAGCTTTTATAGGAGTTGATTATAACTGTTATTTTTGAAATGTACGAAATAATTTAATTTGAGCATTTAACATTATTTACCACCTTAGCTTTGTGGTTATTATTAATCTATACTAATATTATAAAGAGGTAAAATTTGTTTGTTTGTTTGTTTGTTTGTAGGGGATGATCTCTGGAACTACTGAACCGATTGAAAAAATAGTTTTACTTTAAAAAGCTACACTATCCTTGAGTAACATAGGATAGAATTAATTTTAATTTAAGGGTTAAAACAACCCATAAAACAATAAATATTAATTGTTATACTTTCCTTAAAGCTTGAGAGCTGAAATTTTGTACATGTATTTCTTACAAGATACATAGACAAAGTAAACTAGATTTTCATTTTTTCGCGTGCTGCTAAGTGGTGAAATGTGATAACAACTCCTAAAACAAAACAAATTAATTGTTATATTTTCTTTAAAATTAGTGAGCTGAAAATTTTTACATTTCTTTGGTTCAATATACATAAAAAAAATTATCACAGATTTACATTTTGTCGCGTGCTGCTAAGGGGTGAAAATGTAGTAACAACTCCTATACAAAATGTTGATTGTTATACTTTCTTTAAAAGCTAGAGAATGGACCTAAACCCTTAATAAATTACGGAATTTAACAATAAGAAACCGCTATGTTACATCCTAATTAAAATAAATAAAACATATTAGAATTTAATAGTAGAGCATATTTAAATAAAATATCCTGTTTGCATTTGCTTCGAAGAGAGTCACCGCGGGGGTTGGCGAGCAAAGCGAGCTGGGGGTGAAACCCTCTAGTCCATATAACAAAAATGAATTGCAGTTCCTTTGTAAGCGCATCATTTGAGAACGGCTGGACCAATTTGGCTATTTTTCTAAATGTTCGTAAAAGTTTCCCGAAAATGTTTCAAATTTAGAAAAAAAAACTAAACAGCCTCTTTTGTATGGACTCAAGACCATAGCGCACAAAAACTGCTGTTCGTATAAAAAGCTTAGTAACACATGTTCGTTTACATTCAATGCCATAGCAACTTTAATCAGCATTTATAATAATTTTATTATTCTTCAAAACCAACAGCTTTTTTAGGTTAGATTTATCAACTTAAAGCAAATAAAAACCAACTAAAAATGCTTACTATATTTTAATTCAATTCAAACATTGGTTGTTATGAAACAACTGATTTGGATAAAAAACTGAACATAATTTTAGGTTAGGTCTACAATTAAACAAAGCACGTTTATTTGCAACCGATTGGGCTAATTTATAAACAGGATTTTTACAATTCTTCACAACTATCGATTTTTTAGATTAGGTAAAAGCAAAGAAAAAGGTTTACCGTATTATCTATAAAGGTTTACAAAATATAAATAAAAATATAAATTTGTGTAGTATATTCTTAAGGGGAATAAAAACCATTTTGCAATTCGATTACTTAAGTCAATGTAATGAAATGGAATAACTATATATAGTATATATAATATAATATATTTTAAATTATAAATTTTATATTTTATATTATATTTTATTTTATATTTATTTTATATTTTATATAATATAATAAATAACTACCATCATGTAGATATTTAAGGTTAGTAATAATTTGTAGTTTTACTTTGTTCACCCTTACATAGGCCTAGTTGCCTAGGTTTATGTACCGTTAGTTTTAGTCAGTTGAGAACAGGAATTGATTTGTATTCCCGAAACGTCGTGTTTGATTATTTAACACACAAATGATGGAAAATTTCCGAACAAGTAATTATAATAAAAAAATAGGCTAAAAACCGGTCACAAGAGATTTTTGTATACTAAACATTTTTACAACAAACCGACAGAGCGTTTTGACTTGATGAATAGTTTGTAGATTCTCATACAGCCCAGACAAATTAGGAAATTATACGGTTTAAAATCCCAACGTTTTGAATCTTTGTAGTATTAGTATTGTTCGGGAAGATCTCAAACATAGATGAACATATCAAAAGTCCTGATCGATAGGTGGAGAGCGCAAGGGGGGACAAAATATGTGAAATTTTTGGGTTTTAACAAATATCTCAGAAAATATGTGTTCTATCAAAAAAGTGTACGTTATCAAAAAAATAAAGAGAATTAAATTATCTACAAATATGATCCCTTATCATTTTTAACAAATATCGGTTACAAATACTGGTTACTTATATCGGTTACAAAATTCGGTTACAAATATCGACTGTAACTGGATTGATTATATTAGCTCATCTACATTAGATATAGACCTACTCCTACATTTTGTATAGGCCTAATGATAAATTGTATATAGTGATTATATTAATTTGATATGCATTATTTATGGCACCAAGTCACAATATTATAACATAATAAATTACCTTAAAAGGTCCGTCTTGTGACTTCAATTTTGGTCTTTGACTAGTTTCGAAGTCGCAACTTCATCATCAGAACTTCCTTAGTTTTTTTTTCATTCCTTCTGCAGGAATCGTCAAATATTAAAACAATAGTTGTTAAAACACACAACACATACACAAACACTAATTAAAACGGTCGCGACTAGCACCGGAGTGCACTCGATAATGTCCGGTAAACATTAGGAGGAATGAAAAAAACTAAGGAAGTTCTGATGATGAAGTTGCGACTTCGAAACTAGTCAAAGACCAAAATTGAAGTCACAAGACGGACCTTTTAAGGTTTTTTATTATATTATATTCAATTATTTACGTAAGGTATATTTGTGTTATAAAAAAGTAATTGTATATAATGAAATACAGAGTGTTTCGTAACTCTTACCACATTTTTCTGGGATTGGTCCTGGGTCCAAAGTAAACATCAAATCACTGTTCATTTGTCTAAAATTATTTCGATTGTCCTAATAATGACTAAAATGAGTTTTTTATTAACAAATTCATATCAAATAAAGGTACCAGAAACTGGCATATACTTTTTGACAAACATATTTAAATTATTAAACAGATTCACTGTGACTTCATAATCTTATCTTCTAAAGCGAGAGATAAT
>JAGFPH010004322.1:38159-68076 GCA_018207615.1 Philaenus spumarius | reverse complement strand
AATCGAGCTTTAGCTCGGTCTCCAGGTACTTGTATTAAAGTAGGAGATTGGATACATTAAAGTAGGAGAGTAACTAATAAATATTATTATTATTAACTGAATGAGAATTTTTAGAAAGATGCGGGTTTTTGCATATGGTTGGGTACATTAAGGCTACAAATAAGCAAAATTTTATAAAAATCGTTAGAGCCGTTTTTTATAAAAAAAATTATAACTGGTATTTTTGTGGTTTTTTGGAAAAAAAGGGGGAGGTTTTCAAAATTTGTCAAAACCTTTTTTCGTGCATCTTTACAGGCCTAACTGACATGTTTGGCGCAAAATTGTTCGAAATCGATCGAATAGTTTTCTCTCCAGCTT
The DNA here is from genome assembly GCA_018207615.1 of Philaenus spumarius. Lineage (NCBI taxonomy): Eukaryota > Metazoa > Arthropoda > Insecta > Hemiptera > Aphrophoridae > Philaenus > Philaenus spumarius. The sequence continues at coordinate 67,719 of JAGFPH010004322.1, read as the reverse complement.
TGTATACATACAGGCAGACATTTTTTTTAAAACCACTTTTTTGGACTCAGGGGTTCCAAAGCGGATATTTCCATAGAAATCTCAACATCGATTTCTTTTGCGATCACTATACTTTCTCTATACCCTACTACAGTATAGTGAGAAAGTAAAAAATTACTTAATGAAATAATACCAAATTTGTATCAACCCTTTTGTTTTAGTATTACCTACACGGGAAAAAAGTGATGTTGACTTAAATATTTTTTAAACAGCGCGACCGTTTAAAATTTTCAAACGGAAATAATGAAAAAACTAGAGCTTTCGCGGAAAAATATCAAGAATAACTTTTTTTTAGCACTCCCTATCGATTAGTCTTTAGTTTTTGAAATTGGTTAGAGAATAACGGAATTATGGCTTTTTCTCCATTTGGGGGCGATGTCCAGGATCGGCCGGCAATGCAACAATGAAACAAAATAAATAATATTTTATTGCAATAATAAATTTAATCAAATGCGTTAAATTTATTTTGACTCTGAAAAATTGTTTGTTTACAGAAATTTGTATAAAATACATGCTATTGGTAAATACTTTTAAGAGTTGTTTTAGTTTCTAATCTGTATCTTGCCATCTGATTAATCAAATCAGCTGAATCGTATAGGCGTCAGCTGATTCGAGTTTTATTGTCTGTCTTATTGTATATGATGATATAGTTAAACGCTATCAGATACTGGCACATACTTTCTCACAAACATATTTAAATTATTAAACAGATTCACTGAGACTTCATAACTGTATTTAAGTAGGAGAGTGACTAATAAATATTATTATTATTAGCTAGAGAGAAAACTATTCGATCGATTTCGAACAAATTTGCAACAAACATTTTTGAAAAACAATCCCCTTTTTTGGGTAAAAAAACCCCCCAAAAATCAGTTATTATTATTATTAGCTAAACAAGAATTTTTAGAAAGATGCGGTTTTTTGCATATGTTAGTGTACATTAAGAGCTACAAATAAGGGGAAGCCTGTTTGTTTACATACAGACAGACAGGCATGCAGACAGACATTTCGTAAAAAACACTTTTTTGGATTCAGGGGGTTCCAAAATGGATATTTCCAGAAAATTCTCAACATCGATTTTTTTTTGGTGATCAATCCACTTCCTCTATACTAAGTATACTTTCTCTATAAGTATAGTGAGAAAGTAAAAGGCAAATCAATGAAAAGGGCTTACTGTACTATTATAAATTCAAACATTAGTCGTTACATATTATAAATAAAACAGTTGGTCTGGAACAAAAGCGTAACTGGAACAGTTTTAGGCCTGATACTGAACCAAAACGCGTGTTTCGAGTGCAGTTCCATTCGTTACCATAGCAACCAACTTGGAAAATTTAGAATCAGGTCATTATTATTCTTCAGAACTAACAGTTTTTTTTAGCCTAATAGCAAACATAAACAAAGATAAACGGTATCAGTTAACTGACACAAACTTTCTCCCAACTTACTGTAGTCAAAATAATATTGTTTTTAATAATTTTATTTACTACTTTTTAAAACAAAACAAAAAAATAATATTCTACCTACGTTAATATTATAAAAAAATTATTGTCCCAGGCGGGATTCGATCTCGCGACCTTTGAATTACTGGCCGTGCTCGCTACCGTGGTGCTACCCCGTGCGGCCGCCGCCGCGATGACAACACAAACTTGTTTATTTTTAAACATTTCCCCATAATTATAAAACGCCGAAGTTTTGATAAAAGCGGGTGGTATCATTTTGTTTGGCATCTTAAGCACTATAAATACTGAAAATTTGATCAAAATCGTTAGAGCCGTTTTTGAGAAATTTGCATTTTTGTCGTTTTTCATGGGTTTTTAGGGGTAAATTACCCTTAAAAATTAAAAATTCCAAAAAATGAAAAAAACGGCTGGAGATATTAGGGTTTAGTAGGCTACCTACATACCAAATTTCATAAAAATCGGACCAATAGTGTCCTCTCTGGTCGTGTATACATACAGACAGACTGACAGACAGACACCACTCTAAAAACACTTTTTTGGGTTCAGGGAGCACCAAAACAAAAAATTCCACTAAAAATATTTTTGGGTTCAGGGAGCACCAACACAGATAATTGCACTAAACAATTTTTTGGGGTTCTGGGAGCACCAAAACAGATAGTTCAACTGAAAATTCAAATTAGAACATTTTTACGAAAACAATACTTTCATCATATACTACGTATAGGGTGGAGAAAGTAAAAAAAGACTTATGACGTCATAATAATTTTCTTTACTAGGTCTAATTGACCAATTTTAAATACTGCTTTTCAGTATCACATTTTGGTAATAGGCTATTTTATAACTTGAAAATTTTCTCTCTTCTGTATAAAAATACAAAATCTCTCTGTTCCAAACAATCCTCGTTCCCGTGAAAATATCATAGTCTATACTAATATTGTAAAGAGGTAAAATTTGTTTGTTTGTATGTAGGGGATAATCTCTGGAAGTACTGAACCGATTGAAAAAATAGTTTTACTATAGTAAAATTCAACTCAGAGTGAGGCGGAAGTTGAAGCCTACCGAGGGTCAGCACGGTCGACTGGTTTCCGCTCCACTTCTAACTGAATTTTAATTTTTTATAGTAGCGTTATGCAAACTTTTTTTATAACAAGAAATAAAAAAATAAATCACATAACGTTGTGTATCACGATCGTCTGTTTATTTTGATACCAAATTTGAAGTAAATCTGCTTATAATAAAAAGCTAAACTATCCCTAAGTGACATAGGCTAGAATAAATTTTGATTTAAGGGTTGAAACAACCCCTAAAACAATAAATATTAATTGTTATACTTTCTGAAAGCTAGAAAGCTGAAATTGTGTACATTTTTTTTACAAGGTATACAGAAAACGTAAACGAGATTTGTGTTTTTTCGCGAGCTGTTAAGGGGTGAAAATGTAGTAACAACCCCTAAAACAAAATATATGTTAATTGTTATACTTCCTTAAAGCTGGAGATGACATAATTTTTACAATTATTTTTTACAAGATACATAGAAAAAAGTCAACTAGAATTGCTTTTGTGACGTGCTGCTAAGGGGTGAAAATGTGATAACAACCCCTAAAACAAAATATATTAATTGTTATACTTTCCTTAAAGCTAAAGATCTGAAATTTTGTGCATTTATTTCTTACAATATACATAGAAAAATTAAACTATATTTGCATTTTGTCGCGTGCTGCTAAAGCAATACAAATTAATTGTTATATTTTGCTTATAGCCCAGTTAATAAAGGCCGAAAATCGCCATTTGTCGCAACAAATTAGGGGAAAGCTGAATTTTTTATATGTGATAGACCCTTATGAGACATGTATTTTCTCAAAAGTCCCCGACTCCCCCTTGTGCTTCTCCCTCCATCCCCCCTTGAAGTTTACAAATGCAGAGCTTCACAAGATTGCTTACAAGTTCTATTATACTCATCGTAGCGAATAAATTTTTTTTGTACATTTGTTCCTTGATCCATAATAAACATATTTTGTTCTTATAAATTTTTCGGTAAAGTTAATATTAAAGGACCTATTAAACAACAAACACCAAAAAAATAATTTCTCAAGGCATATAAATTTACTTTATTAACTATATTTTTTAAATTATTTAAAATACACAAAAAAATTTTCAAATAAAACTTGTAGTATGTATCTTTAGCTTTAATATTATGTGGATAATTACTTGTTTAACTTTATCGCTTGCTCTTGGGACGTCGCCAAAGAGAGGGCTTGCACGCCGCTCCAGTGGTCAGACGCAGGTTTTTTAACCGCTTCGCATGGATATATTATGTACAATGGACGTTGCAATATAAGTTTAGTAAATGTGTGAGCATAAATACTGTTTGTATATAATGTATTGTAAGTTTAGGTTTCGATTGTATGCATATTAGGTTTTTTATTACATTTAAATATATATAATTTATTGGTTATCGCTTTAATTCAAATAATTTCAATAACAAATGTATTGGAAGTTTAATACTTGTAGTTTAGCTATTTATAGTTTCATTTTTACTTACTATTCTTTTTTTTAAACAAAACACATTCAATAAGTCGACACGCAAATTTTATTTCGAATACCAGTTTTGGTTCACGGGGCTAACCCTACTCTATCGAATAAAATAAATAGGGCTTTCCGTTATTCACCTCCTATGGAAAAGCCTAACATTTGTTTGATATATAGCTCTGAACTACAGGTTTATATTTTTCTTCAATTTCCATACGACGCATAATTTTATTTGTCAAAACTGTTTTACAACTCCAGGTCATTTGGGAATTAGATTTTTGTGATTTTTTATCAGCCTTTCAATTCTTAAAACTTAAGTTTTGAAATCACTACTAGGCACAATTAAACCATCAGTATTGTTGTATCCACGTTGATATTGTTGATATGTTCTTGCTTATTTTGTTCTAAGTTATTTTGTTAATGTTATCATGTGATAGTGAGAATTATAAAAATATGCTTCCAAATAAACCTAAAATAATTTGTAAATAATAAACAAAAGATAAATAATACACCAGAATTAACAAAATAGCATTCTAAAATGTATCTCTCTATAGCCTACATATAAATTGTATGGTGTTTATTTAATTGGGTGGCGTATTTTTATTGAATATCCCTATATTTAATATTCCTTACATCAACTATAAATAATATATATTGGAATATTTATTTTTTTGTTAAACGGTTTGTGTGGGAAGTTCATGGGGTTTCAAGTCACCAGGTTGGCATACTGAAATATATTCAAGCTTGCACTTAATACAGATTTGTCAAAGAAAACATATTACACCTGTCCAATTTCTATAATCAGTTGCTTATTAACTGGATATATTTTTGGGGTTATATTTCGGTTTATTCTTCTATGATTATTATTTATTAACTATTATTAAATAATTACAGTTAAAAATTGTGAATCATATCATAAAAGGGTTTGTCGGGTTTTAAGATTTCAAAAACAAATCTTAAAAAATCTTGTAAATATACTTTTACAATAAAGTAAACATAATCAAAGTCTCTCTAATGTTTTACAAAAAACATAAACATAGGCTATTTATACTGCCAACCCCAATATTACAGACTGCAAAACATTAATTTGTTCTAAAGGTTGTTGCCTTACATTCGTTGCGGTTTTTGTAGGCATTCGTGTGAATTTTCCACAAACATTCTTCTTTTTCATAATGTAAAATTAAAGTTTTCATAAATTCAACACTACAAGTCAATTTTTCCTTCGTATTATAAATATAAAACGAAGGGAACACATATAATATATTAAAACTAAAAAACGTATATTTTGAGGCTAGGAGGTTACCTAAAAACTGCATACTAATTAATATTTTAGCAGTGTACTTTATTCTTATTATTTTTTTAAATCTTTGTCAAAGTTTACAACATGTTAAAGATTTGTCAAAGTTTGATGAACGAATTATTTCGTCAAAGAATCGTCAAATTTCCAAAGATTTCGTCAAAGATTTTCCATAAAAGAAATTTGACGATTCTTTGACGAAATAATTCGTTCATCAAACTTTGATGAATCTTTGACATGTTGTAAAACTTTGACAAAGATTTTCGAAAAAGAATAAGAATAAAGTATTAAAATATTAATATAGTACGCAGTTTTTCGGTTAACTCCTAACCTCAAAATACACGATTTTTCAGTTTTCATATATTATATGTGTTCCTTTCCTTTTATATTAATTATACGATGGCAAAATTGCCTTGGAGTGCTGAAGTTATGAAAACTTTAATTGTTGGGGTTTGCAAATATGCAAGAATAAAAAAAATACGGTAGCCTTAAGTTCTAACCTATAGTAGTATTTAGTCAGAGTATGACGTTTAGTTGATAGGTTACTACTAAAAATAGTATGTAATAAAACACGTCTAAAGTCAGTGGCCTCCGTATAATATACGTAAGTACCTTATTTACTATTACAATAGAAACAAAAAAGATCTAGGCCTACCTGTGAAAATATATATTAGTTCTTCCTTCTTGTTCCATAATAATAAATGCAAGTTGAAACCGCACTAACGGAACCACCTTTAGGTTTATTTATTGATTTTGTAGCCACTATAAATAATATATTTGTTCTACTTAAAACACTTTATGTAATTTAAAAAAGTTAAGTTTAAACAAAAAACACAAGCCGTAAAGCATTCACAAATGAGTAACGCGTATAAACATCTAACGAAAAAACCTTGATCAGTCTCTAGTTGTACTGCAGTTACATCACAGCCCCCACTCCACTTTTTTTATATTTACGAATGAGGCAACCTTTATTATCTATCAACCTTGATTACGTCGACATCTTACCGTTGAAATAAACAAGGCAGTGGCCAAATAACTTTACTTTTATTCTGCCTATAATGATCTAAAACGAATAATTGGCCTATATTATGTTCTAAAGTTCTGATAAATAAGGCAGTGGCTAAACTTTAGTTTTATTATAACTATAATTTACATCCAATTATTATATATTATTAATTATCTTAAGTTATCTATTAATTAATATAATTGTATAAAACAAGTCCTTTATCCTACTAAATTGGTGTTTATTTACAAGTATTAATTTCATTAGCCTGTCAATTGTGTTCATATTGACTATTTTCATATTGACTATTCAAAGACTATTTTTGTCAGTTTGTTCTTCGTTTCTGTAAGTAGACTATTTCCTTATTATAATTTGTCCTAGTAAGCCCCCGTGAAAAATCACAGCCTGATTAATTACACAGATATCAGAAGTGCATAATTTAAAAAACAAACTATTAAAAAACAACATTATTAAGGAATACTTATCTAGGCCTAAGTAACTATGCTGACGAGGATTTTTAACTCGGTAAATGTGTACAATAATAAGGATTATAAAACTGTAGGCCTAGGTATTTGTTAAACATTTTTATTTGCATAGTGTACGTTATTATATATTTAAAGAAACATAAAAAATACTATGTTTTAATTGATTTCTATTTCATATTGATAGATCAAATGATTTAGAAGTTAATAATATTTTAATGAAGAAATTAAAAATCTAATAGGTTTATATGTTATACGAAGATGTACGAATGTTTCCAAAGTTAAACGAATAGGTATCGCTTCTTTAAATTTGTGTAAACAAATATATTTATGATAAAAGGTTGATAACGTATATTATTATAGCATAGGCTACATTAGTTCTAAAACTCATATTTAAACAAATCAACTTCACAAGAAATTATAGTAACGATTGAAATTGTAAGCATAATCTTAAACCCTGTTGTTTAAGTATTGCAGATGATTGGTGAAATCAGCTGTTATATTACATGTTACTCTCGTACGGACGTACACTCGTTTTTATAGGCGTTGAATCTGTAGATTTTTAGAGGACGTGGGCGTTGGGCTAAAGCGAATTAGGTTAAATTTAGAAAACAATACTAACTTTTAGTCACAATACTTATAATGCATTCCAATTTTGAACAGTGTGAGTACTGGCAGGGCCACCGAAAAGGTTTAAGGGGAATGGGGCAAATTTAATTCATGAGCCCCCCTCCCCGACTCGAAGCTTAATGTTAGGGAAGGGAGAAGGAAGGGTAACTTTTTCACACAATAGTTAATACTAAAATAAATTGAAATAATATAGTACACGTAGACAGTAGTAATACATAATAATATTAGAAATTAATGAAAATTATTGCCTATTTTAAAAAATAAAAGGAAACTGTTGAGCGATATTCAAGCTTGATTTAATTTTTAAAGGTACTGCATGATCCTTATACAGTATGTTATTTTTGAAATGTGTTTTTTTTTTTGTCAGTAAGGGATATATCTCCCTTAATTCTTCATCAAAATAAATTATTCAATCATTTAAAAATGTTTCATTAAAAGTACTTAATTAATAGGCCTATATTAAAGTAAGTAGGCTATATTTTATATATTTTACTTTGACATATTTTTAAGTTTTTTAGATACATCACTTGAGAGTTGGTTAAGATGATACACACACTCACATTATAAAATAACTTCGGAAGGTTATACCTCACAATAATTCTTAATTGTGAGGTCATAAACGAATCAAATTACATTTTTTATTAACTTAAAATGAATGGAATTTAAAAGAGCTAAGTAACAAACTACTTCATAGAGTACACGAAAAACAGTTTTTTAGTTTCTAATTTCCGTGTATGCTCCCTAGAAAAGAATGTAGGCCTATGTATTCAAAAAGAAAACTACACAAACAAAAGTTGACGTTGTTACTATTTTGAGGGACAAGTTTTTATAGTTTAGCCAAAGAAAGACCACCTACCTAGACAGCCCACTGCCATGCGAAAAAAGTGTTAAGCCACAATCAGACACTACTATACCCTGCGATCGTAGTTACAAGTGAGATTACATTGCCAGTTCTATGGTAAAGATAAGGGTGTTGTCTATTTCTGTGGATTAGTTGTCCAATGTTGCAAGCAGCTGCTTGTTTTCAAGTAAAATAATTCGACCACGCAGCTGAACCACTGACGTGAATTGAGCAAATTTAGAAAATTAAGTTTATAGGCCTACGTTTTAGGGTTTCAACCAACAATTTGGAAAATAGGTCTATTCACAACGGAGCTGAATAGCTGCAAAATGGTTCGCACGCCATTCCGCATATTGGGAATATCTTCAATACACAATGCATTGCGTGCTTCGCACGCCAAAACGCCACGGTAGAATCCACCACATGGCTTTGAACCAGGTACTTCTATGGTATTTTACGTTTTGATCGATTTTGGAGGAACCAAGCGAGCTATAAGGTTGTGTAAAAAAACAAGAAGTTCAGAATAACTTCCTACATTTATATTTGTAGAAAAAATTCTAAAACAATTCATTCTCGTAGGAAAAATCTAAACAAATAGTTACTTCCGGTAAAAAAAATGTGCTTCCGGTAGTTGGATTTTTTTTGCTAACGAACTCGTTTGAGCGACGTAGACAACTAACATAATGTGTACCAAATTTGAACCAAATCGGACTTAAAATGCGGCCGCTAGAGTGCGAACACATATATTATGACTTTTAATGACACCCCAAAACGTGTCCGGAAGACCATTATCGATGCTCACTTGCTACTCCCGACCTTGGGTCTTACCATAAGGGCCACTGTTATAGATAAAATCATATAGGATGGCGCGTAGGGCGGGTAGTGCGAGTGAGACAGAGTACCTATCCCACCACACTTCCCCTCCTAAGTTTAGGCGGAGCATTGTACAGTCAACCCTTACAGTATTTTTACTTTCTGTTATCGAGACATTTTAAATAAAACATGTACTAAACACGCTTAAAATACGATTTAAATTAAAGGCTATTTTATAACTTATAAAGTAGTTTATTATAAATTTACTGTAGATATAAGTAAATAGAAAAATAGTATATATTTACATTACATTAAATAATTTTATTGTCCAACTATTCAAGTAGTTTCTTATGAATTTAGTATAGATATAAAAAAAAAAAACAATATATTTACATTACAATAAATTATTAACTGTCCCGCTCTTCAATTCAGTAAATTATTATAAATTAACTATAGATATAAGAAAAAGAAAAGGCAATATGTTTACATTAGGCTATTACCTGATAATATTGGTTGCGCTTATTTGCAAGCGATTTGTGGACACACCAAACATCTGACTGAAAAATGTTTGAAATAAAATATGTAGATCAACTAATTTTCTACAACTTTGCCGCTGGAAGTTTCTTTCTACTCTAAAAATATAAAAAGTTTACGCTTTACTACTTTTTCATGTCCCGATTAAAAAAATGTAAGTAGTTCTTATTGTATAAATTCCGAACATTTACTAAACTGGAAGATATTTATACTGTTAGTTGCAACATATCACGCAGATTACAAATATATAAAGTTTGTCCTATTTAAATAATCCTAGAACTGTGCAGAAGGTTGTAATTGAAAGCGCGTCCAATACTAAAAACTGCTCGGCGGCGCTCTAATCGATGGATTTGCCACAGACTGTATTTTTCTTACAAAACGACAAAGACTGGTGTTGGAGGGAGAAGAGCATTACTGCTTCTGCGCAAACCACGCGCCATCCTAAATGGTACTACCTATACAATAGCTTATTTTTTCTTTGGAAATTCGCTAACTAGTCAGAGATAAATTTATTCTAATGGGTTATTTACAAATTTTCTGTTCTGCTGCTTTTTTGTTAAAGTTTTATGCTTTGTGGAAATTAATTGTTTTTTTTTCAATCTATTTTCTAAATTAGTTTCTTTACTATCTTAGACTTCTGAAATCAATGATTACTAGCTTAGAACATTGAAGAAACAATAGTCCAAATATTACATTGCTGTGATAGGTCAATTTTACCGGTAAGGTCTTATTGTCTAAAATATAGACAATATTTTTATTGCATGGGCGAGAGGGGGGGGCCACGGCCCCCTCCCTAGCTCCCGGGGAAAAAAATATTTATATTATTAATTATAGTCAGATATTTTTCTTTAAAGAGATTAGCACCTACGTAATAATCACTAATATTTTAAAGCAAAAAAAACACTTACCAAATTCGTTGGTTTGTCGATTTGTGTAGTTAAGTACAGTAAACAGTTAATTTATGACACAATTATTACACTGTATCACAATGAATACTTGAATATTTAATTGTTTCGAAGTAGAAACACACTTTCCCGACGATGTTTTATCTATAAAAACGCAGAAGCTAACATAACCTAAAAACACGGACACTGCCCGATCACAAACTGATTGTTGAGGTACGTAACTGTAAACAGATAAACATGATTGAGAGATAAGAAAGGCAGTGTGACGTCGACCAATGCCTTTGTCTACAGTATTCTGATAATTATTCTCGTTTATTTACTTTCAATGAAAGGTTTAATAATATATATTTCAGGCGCTAGGCGAACAAAGTGTCGTTATTTCTTTCACGGTACGAGATAGTTTCATTCGAGACGGTTCCATAACCTAAAAATGCGTACGGTACTAAGCCTAACTATTTAATTTCATAATGTATGTATGTCAGCCTGTCAACCACGTAGCTGCTTTATTTTAGAATCTTTGGGAAAATAAACATAGAGGTGCTTTTTAATACTCCTAAATGGAGAGTTAAAAATAGTTGAAAAAACGTTTCACAATTTAGGATTTTGTATTTTATTTTCAATTACTGGTTGGTACTATAAAAAAATATATATCAAACTTCGCTAATGAACTTTTGCCAACAACGTTCAACTTGGGCATGTTTTGATATATTTTCAACATTTCAAAAATTAAGAATTTCTGTGAAATTTAAGAAGCCTAACTATAATTAATTATTATATTATTGGCTTTGTCCTAGCTGACTTAGAATCAACGTGTAGCAAAAACTGCTTAAGATACAAGTGTGTACGAAAATTTCAAGGTAGGTATTTTCTTTTTTCTTCATAGACGCACAATAAGAAAGGATTTTGCAACATTTTTATTATAAAAAGTAAAAGTATTGAACATTTGGATAAAAACAACTGTTCGGATTAAAAGCTTAGCAGCACGTGTTTGCTTACATTCATTACCATATAAACCAACTTAGCAAATTTAGTATCAGTTTATTATTCTTCACAACCAATATCATTTTTATTTTAGACTAGCTGAAAACCCGTGCTTCGCTACAGGGAATTTGTTTTTTGCTACGTCATTGTCACTATGATTCATAATTGATTGTAATACTTTTCTCTCGTTTTCTTTCATCTATTATTTCACGAAAATGAACTATAACATGTATTTTCAATTAGTTTGGTAGTACTTATTGTTCACTGGTTGCCCGTAAATCGTCACTGTATGTGTATTGAATAAATTAAATCAATAAAAAAATTAAAAAATTCAGAGTGAAGAGCGTCTTTTTTTTCAACCACTAAATCTACAGACTGGTAAATCACAGTCTTATTTGGATGTTTATAGATCACCCAGATACGTCTTTAATATTCAAATGCATAGATCGGGTTAGCTTTGATCAGCTTACGTTCAAAATATTTTCATAAAATTATAAGTGCCAATATTCAGCTCTCTAGCTTTAAGGAAATAATATCAATTAATATTTAGTGTTTTTATGGGTTGTTATTACTTTTTCCATCCTTAGCAGCACGTAACAAAATACTTTTTCAATCCTTAGCAGCAAGTAACAAAATGTAAAACTGGTTTATGTTTTATATTATATGCATCTTGTAAGAAATAAATGTTCAAAATTTCAGCTCTCTAGCTTCGAGGAAAGTATAAAAATAAAATCTATATATTAAAAGAATTTATGAAAACTTGTGGCAGTCAGTACGGCCATTCTATCCGGCCGATTTCCTTTTTTTTTTTTAAATTGCAGGTAATCATACACATATATGTCATCAAGCATTACAAATCATGTATCTTTCGCCTTACAAACGTTATAATCAAATGCAAATTTCTGCTGTGTATTCCTTATGGGGGGTTTTTTTTTGGTTCTTTGTCCACTTTGCGTTCGTATACCGTCCATCCGATTGCTTTGAAATTTTGCATAGTAACACAGGTTAACCCTGGGAAGGTTTTAGGCCATTTACCGAAGTCCTAGGACATTAGGGCTACGCCCCAGTGGCCCTCAAAGTTTCAATGTTAATCTTATGGAAGAAAGATTTCTATTGATTTTATCAGGGGCACAAAAACAGCTGTTCGTATGAAAAGCTTAAAACAGCTGATTTTGATCAACAACTGATTTGGATCAAAAACTGAATATAATTTTAGGTTAGGTCTACAATGAACTAAAACACCAATTATTATAAATAAAACATAACATACGTTCTATTGATTTTATCAGAGGCACAAAAACAGCTGTTCGTATAAAAAACTTAGCAACATATCATGTTTGTTTACTTTCATTACCATAGCAACATTACTTAGACAATTTGAAGAATATTACCTTTTTGAGGTTACATTGACAAACTAAAAACAAACACAAACAAAAATCAACGAAAAATGCTAACTAACCAAAACACCAATTGGGCTAGTTATTAGAATCAAGTTTTATTATGATTCTTCACAACTACCAGTTTTTTTTTAGATTAGATAAAATTTTCCAACTGCGAGCGAAGCGAAGCAGCCATTTGAGGCGAAGGCCGAGGCGGGGTTGGGACGCGGAGCGTCCAGGGGCAGAGCCCCTAGTAAATATTTATTATGATTCGCTAATCACATTGATATCACGTTGATATCACATTTTTACCTCTAGCAGTAAGTAACAAAATGTAAAACTCATTTACTTTATATATGTGTTTTATAAGAAATAAATGTGCAAAATTTCAGCTTTAAGGAAAGTAAAAAAAACAACATTTATTGTTTTAGGGGATGTTTCAACCCTTAAAGGCTAAATATTTTAAAATCCTATCTTAGTGCGCCTCTAGCGCCTATGAGCAATATGTATACCAAAATTCACGTTCCTTGGCGGTATTAAACTAATATTTACAGTTATAGGGGTTGTTACTAAATGTTCACCCTTTAGCAGAACGTGATTGAATGTAAAACTGGTTTATTTTTTTATATGTAGCCTATCTTGTAAGAAATAAATGTACAAAATTTCAGATTTCTAGCTTTAAGCAAATTATAAAAATAAATATTTATTATTTAAGGGGTTGTTACTACATTTCCACCCCTTAACAGAACTTAATAAAATTTGAAACTGGTTTATTTATCTGTGTGTTGTGTATATTGTAAGAAATATTTACAAAATTTCAGCTATCTAACTTTAAAGAAAGTATAAAAATTTATATTTATTGTTTTTAGGGGTTGTATCACATTTTCACCCCTAATGGCACGTAACAAAATGTAAAACTGGTTTACTTTTTATATGTCTCGTGTAAGAAATAAATGTACAAAATTTCAGCTTTTTTGCTTTAAGGAAAATATAACAAACACTATTTATTGTTTAGGGGTTGTTTCAACCATTAAATGGAAAATATTTTAAAATCCCTTTTTTTGGCGCTCCTCTAACGCCTATAAGCAACATGTGTACCAAATTTCACGTTCCTAATCGTTATGGTGTTTGACATATGTAACAAACAATATTTATTGTTTTAGGGGTTGTTTCAACCCTTAAAGGAAAAGTATTTTAAAATTGTTTTTTAGTTCGCCTCCAACTCCTATGAGCAATAAGAGTACCAAATTTTACGTTCCTAGGCGGTATTCAATTAATATTAATATTTTAAGGGGTTGTTATTACATTTTCACCCTTTAGCAGAACGTCACATAATTTAAAACAGGTTTACTTTTTATATGTATTGTGTAAGAAATAAATGTACAAAATTTTAGTTTTTTAGCTTTAAGGAAATTATAACAAACAATACTTTTTAGGGGATGTTTCAACCCTTAAATTTCAAATATTATAAAATTATTTCTTAGTGCGCCTCTAGCTCCTGTGAGCAATATGCATCCCAAATTTTACGTTGCTAGGAAGTAGGACTTTTGAGATATATAACAAAAAATGTTTATTGCTTTAGTGGTTGTTTCAACCCTTACTGGCTAATTATTTAAAAATTCTTTCTTAGTTCGCCTCTTGCTCCTGTGGCAAATTAATGTACAAAATTTCACATTCCTAGCAGGTAAGGTTTTTGAGATATATAACAAACAATATTTATTGTTTTAGGGGTTGTTTCAACCCTTACAGGCCAAATATTTTAAAATCCGTTCTTAGTGTTCCTCTAGTACCTATGAGCAATATGTGTATCGAATTTCACATTCCTAGGAGGTAGGACTTTTGAGATATTTAACAAATAATATATATTGTTATAGGGGTTTTTTCAACCCTTACAGGCCAAATATTTTAAAATCCGTTCTTATTTTGCCTCTAGTACCTATGTACAATATGTGTACCAAATTTCACGTTCCTAGGAGGAAAATATTTTGAGATATATAACAAACAATATTTATTGATTTAGGGGTTGTTACAACCCTTACATTCCGAATATTTTTAAATCCGTTCTTCGTGTGGCTCTAGTGCCTATGAGCAATATTTGTATCAAATTTAAAGTTCCTAGGTGGTATGGTTTTTGAGAAACTGTGATCAGTCAAAACTACCTCTAAAAATTTGAATATCAAAATGAAATTTCTATAGTTTTCCTATTTACATCACAAAGTATACCCATGCCAAGTTTCATCTCTCTAGTTTCATGGGAAGTGGGAGAATTAGTGATGATGAGTGAGTGAGGGTTTTGCCTTTTATATGTATAGATAAATTTTCTTGATAGGAAAAGTACAGGCAACATTTCTGTATAGTTGAAATTTTTTAATATTTATTTAAAAAAAATTTAGTACAAATAAATGGAACAAAAACTACTGTGCTACAGACCATTGAATATCAAATGTTCATTGATTGTCAAAATTTGATTTATCAGCAATTTCTAATAATTAATTGCGAAAAGATGGAACACTTTTTCGAGACTTTGGCTCGTCCGGACAGAACACACGAAATGAAAGAAAATGAAAGTTAAAAATTACTTTTTATTTGTTACGTTTAGTTAAAAAGTAAGTGGGTGAATTATTGTTTTCAAATTTGCTTTTATAGCTTTTTTCCCAGAAGGTCTCAAATAGTCAATTTAAATGAACTCTGATTCGACCCAATACCGCGACTTCAACTCGCTACGACTTTTTAACAGTCAAAATCGGGTTTTCCTTAACCAAAAACATATAAACCGATACCACACACTGAATTTTCAAAATTTTGATCCAGAAATATGATCCCGACGAGCTACGACTTTTTAACTGTCAAAAGTCAGGTTTTCCATGCCCAAAAACATATAAAACACTGTGTTTTAAAATTTTAAATGTCAAAATCGGTTTTCCCCAAAAACGATATACAACTGTCAAAAACATATAAAACGATACCCCACACTGTATTTTCATAATTTTGACTCAATATTTTCAAAATTTTGACCCAAAAACGTGACCCTGACTCGGTACAGCTTTTGAACTGTCAAAATCGGTTTTCCCGTACCCAAAAACATATACAACGTTACCCCACACTGTATTTTCAAAATTTTTATCCAAGTGCCATTCTTTATTTTCCATAGAACATTTTTGTGCCAAGGCAAGAAATGCAAACAATAATTATTTATTTATGTATTTAATTTACTGTATACCCTTTTTCTGCTCATTACAATCTACTCTTTGCTACGTTACACAATTTCATTTTTCTTCTTAGTCCAGTAGTCTACTGTTTAATTCTTTGGTTTAAATTCGTTCTTTCATCACTTAAAAGTGATTTCTTGGGTCATTGAGGTTTGGTGTGAAATCCTTGACCAACGCAATTGTTATCTTACACTAATCCCTACAGCTTCTTTCTTTCATTCTGATCTGTGCGAGATGGTGAACTTGTCTTCTTTTATTTGCTGAACTTGTGCAATTTTGTTTCCTTAGTAGCAGAGAAGCTTTTTCACTAGTCCCTCGCCTGTTAACCTTCTTCGGGCACCCACAGAATGCTAGGCTTCTTTGCTATTGTTATTTTATTACTTTTTCACGCAGTTCCTCATTATTTCTCAAATCGTATGTGAACTCTTCCAATGTTGTATTTTTGGGTTCTAAGATTTTCCTTAAAACAGTTCTCCTATTCTTTTCAATTTCTATTATGAACGCCCTCGATATTCTTCAGTCTAACTGTGTTCATTATGTCTAGAGCAACCAGATTATAAAGCACAGAGTTAGGCCCAGGTACAATACCCTTTCTCCTCCCGAACTCGCATGAGAACAAAAGACAAAAGGGTAATAAATAGATTTAAATTTTCAACACACATTTTGTATTATAACATTTACAGTAAAACATTAATGATATTCCTAACTACTAATATAATGTATTATTACAAAATAGGGTATGTACAAAAATACAAAAACAAAAGCTTGTTTAGAATACAAACTTTTGTCACTACTTACAAAAGATCAGGTAAAAACACTTGCAGTAAATCGGGAAATGTTAACTGTCTAACAGACATTACAAACGTAGACGTTAGGCCATTGAAAAACAAGCACATTCACTTAGCATCAGTTCATTGATAAATTAACAGCAATTTAAGACAGTCAAATGGCAGTTGACGTTATATTTAATAATCAGTTCAGCTCAAGATTAAATTGTTAGTCTATTGAAGAAAAACTTTTGTGTTTTTATGGGTCATTTTGTTAGAATGTTCAGCCAGAAATTGTTTTCGGTTAAGGTGAATTTACATTAAAAAAATGTAATAGCCTACACTAAAAAATATTGACAGTTCAAGATATAAATGGTTGAAATGACACACTTAAGACTAGTTGTTCCGTTTTAAGAATAAATACAATACGGTAGTTTTACTTAACGCCTTTACTTTATACCAGTTATTAGAACAATTGAGGGGAGTAGCGAAGCATACTTCTGTACGCTTAGCAACTAGGCTTGAACTGTGTTGAAGATTCAAACAATTGAATTACCGGTAATCAATATGTTGTTAACTGATCATTCCACAAAGCTCCCATAAAGTACAATTTAAAGTGGAAGGGACAAAAATTGCATGTAGCCTTAAAACTTTATAGCCTACAAATTATAATTATGGTTTTCTGATTATTAAACTCAAAGAATAGCTTTTGTTTTTCTTGTAATTTCAACCAGGGATACGAAAATTGAAATAAAATACAGGTTCCACTAGCTATAATATATAATAAAGCAGCAAAACTCGATTTGAAAATCAGTAATAATATTTGCTGAGGGAAGGGTTGTAAAAGCCTAGATCTGAAATTTGAACTCAACTACCGAAAAAGTTTTCAATACCTGCTATAAAAAAATAAAAGCTTTTCGTAGAACTAAATATGGTATATTTACAATGCTGGGTTTAAAATTTGAATATACTGAACAATCATATCATGTGGGTTAACTACACTTATAACAAAATTTATTATGTTGATATCTGTTTGTAAATGATTACTACAAAATAAGTAACGTTGTATATTAACACTAAGATAGTTACAAAAATAGAACAAAATACCTACTCACATATACCGTAACATTAATTTTGGTATAAAAGCTATATTGATAATATTAAGTTCAGGTTATATTTGGACGTTCCAGTACACTTAGATTACAAAAATTGGTCTTGGAACAAAACTTTCCTAATGTATTACCGTTTTAAATCTATAAATTTCTAATAATCACAATTTGTCTCCCAACCTTCCAAACAAATAATATAACAAATACGAATAATTTTTATATTCTAGAAAAAATTATAATTATTTGAAATAAACTTTATAATTTTCATAGAATTTATATATATTTACTACATTAATAACAAATTAAATTGATTTCAGATTGTTGAATTTCAAAAAGGTACTGTACAAAATTTATAGAAATGGTTTATCATGTTTCAATCTTAGAAACTTTTTAGGTTATGCTCATTTTGTCCAATAGCCAGAAATAATTACCCTACCACTTAAATTAATTGATAGAATTTAAACAGTTAAATGCATTCTTTGAACATAAATAAGCTCATATAAATTTGTCAATATAATATAACAATATCTTGATATATTGGTATTATCTAGAAATATGAATCAATAGAATATTTAATTTTCAAGATAGCATGAAATTTGCCTTAGACACATTTTCCACAGATCAAGGAATTGAATACCTCCACTTTTGAGACAATTTTAATTAAGTGGAAAAAACCAAACATGATCTGAAGTGGATATTAATATTATCTTAATATTATCACGTATCCATTATTAATAATGCATGATGAGTAAAGTTATGGTAGTTTTTTTATTACGTATTCATTTTGTGTGTACATACATATAAGCCTAATTCAAAAATAAACTTACACTTGTTTGAAATTTTAACTTTTTTTTCAAGCTGTCAGAGTTAGCTTAAACTAAAATACCTTTTTATAGGGTAACTTAAATTTATAAATTAAATAATATTTCTTTAGATTTTCATTTCCTAGACATGTCTTACAGTGCCTAATAAATAAATTACTTTTATGTTTTACAGAGTATTGATCCACATTGTTTTACAGTTCTGTAATATGCAATGAGCTCCTGTCAAAAACAACTGAAAGAAATAAGAAGCCTAATTTCATTAGAAGCTGTTGGTTAACGTTTCAACAGAATAGATTTTACAGTGTTTTGAACATTTTCATGACCCAAATTTCTTAAGTTTGTCTTTCGTTTATAAATACAAAATTTTCAGTCTGCACATTAATCAGTCGCAATCTATTATCAGCATTGCAAGTCTTTTCATTGTCTTCTGGTACTCGATAGTACACGTTCCCTGCTGTCTTCCCTATTTAGACTATTTCTTCTCGGCGGCGAATTACCGTTCAGTCTTGATTTTCTACTTCGTTTGATTTTCGCTAAATCTTCTCCAAAAACGTCACCCGTTCTTAATGCAGAAATCAGATCGTCGAATTCTCCTTTAGCTCCGTTCTCGACACTACCAACGCTGCCTCTGATGCCGTTACGTAGAGAATTAGAAAGGACTCCATTTGTTTCTGTTGTACGGCTGTTTTTCCTTTCCATCGTACGCTTCTTTAACTGCACATAAAATAAAAACATTTTAATTTGCCTACTTTCTTAAATTCATTCACTTAATTTTAAAACATCATTTAAACAGAGATTACTATCGTACTATAGACACCTTAATAATTGTCCACATTCGGTTTTGTTGTGTTGCCAAAGCACTGTTTCGATGAACACAGAAAGCATAAACTGGATTTTAGTATTTAACACATAAAAAACAACGAGCACAATTGGTGCTCTTTATCGAGTACTTTAGTGAATCAATTTCTGCCAACATTGTCTTTCTTTCCTTCGCTGCCCTGCAAACTGCTAGAAGATTTTAAATTTGTGTAGTTGCAAAAATTTCACAGTCAACTACAAGAGTTTGATTCTGATTGTTTTAATGCGTTTTATTTTTGTGTCAAATATTGAAAGCCTGACAATGATTAGTGAAAAAGCACTGTAGTAGTGCTACAAAAGCAGACTGTGGCCGATTGATAAGGTGTTTAGAAAGTAATATTACTGAGCAGTATTAACACAAGTAACAAGTTAAAATGTGTGATCGAACTAAACTAATGGGTTTTTTTAAAAGTATTTGGTAAATATTAGTGACATGCCACCATTGCCTACGATCAATCTTCTCCTAAATCTAACCAGGACACTTGAACTTTGAAGTCAGGTACACTACCCCTCAACTACAAGACCCTCTAATTTAATACATCCTTTTGTCTGTTTTAAATAAGTTCATAAAAATATTATGTTCGTTTTAGGAAATCATGCAGTAATTACAATGTGATTTTTATGATGGTGATTTTTATGGGTCTCTAAAAATGAAAAACTTTCCTTTTGTATGAGTTAAGCTTTGTAAAACTAGTGCCGTTTTATAATATAGCGGTCAAATTTGGCATTTTGGAATGTATATATAAATTTTACTAATACCCATAACTAATTAAAACTGTAAAATAAATTAGTTAAACATTTAAAAAATGATTTAAACAATAACAATTTTGTTCAAAGCAAGTAAATAGAATCAAACAAAATGATTTTAACTGTATAGTTTCACAAATATTAATCGTAATTGCATCTTATAAAAAAAACAGTATTTTTGTCTCATTCTGTTAAACATGTAACGCTAAAAAATAAAAATCACATTCAGTAAATACAAACATTGATTGAGTGTGAATTCCATCGATTTCTTTACTTTTGAAATGTAAAACATGCTATCAAAATAACATCTCAATCATGCATTTGTAATGGCTCCCTATTACACTATAAGAACAACCTGTAGTCTTGTTTACTTGAGAATTACTAAAAAGGTACATTTCTCAAGGAATTCGCAGAACCTAACTTCAGTAACCAAAGTTGATTATTGTAATGCAAATTTTCAACAAAGAATTTATTGTTGAAAGTTTTGTGAGGACCTTAAGCCTGAAATCTGCATTTGGGATTCAATCTTACACCATCATTATAATCACTTTTGGTTTGTAACAAGTGCTAAAAAGTCACATGGTGCAATAAGTCAAGAGAGAGCAGTAATAGACACCAGAATTAAAATCATATTTTGAGCATGGGCGAGGGAAACACTTGCTTTCAGGTATTTTTCAAGAGAAATAATACAGCGTAATCGAAAAAGAACGTGGTTATTTTAAACAATTATTACAGAAAAACTTCTCAAAATACAGAAATATTTCTACCACTGTATGACAAGTGATTAGCACTTTTTGTTTGATGCTCTTTGGGGGGGAAAGAGTGATCTTGGCATGCACAGAATGGAAGTGCAGGGTGACTCATCGATGTCAAGACCAGTCAGTACAATGTTTACCGTGCATCATACAACACACTGTGTAGTTTGTTTTGGTGAGTTGAAATAAATTGTACAGCATCGCTTTAGGCAAATCTATTCATCGATGGTTGAACAGTTTAAGTGTTGAGGAGAAACATTCGTTTATGTTACATATAGTCATACATAGTATAATATGTAATGCTAAATTGACATCAGTGTGTTACTATAAGAAAAGATAAACATTGGATTCCGGGAGAGGTAATTGACAAATATGAGGTACCTAGATCATATATTGTAAGAGATCAAGATAATAATACTATCAGAAGAAATGATTATTTAAAAAAAAACATCTTTAATCAAAGCTAACTTTCTTTCTACAATGATTCAAATTTAGATCCAAAACTCATATAACTAATACTAGTTTACAGAGTCTTATTACAAAAAAAAAGCTTATCAATAATCAACCTTCAAAGAAAACAAGGTATGGTAGGATGGTAAATCAGCCTTCTAGATTTAATTATTATGTTTGTTGTTGCTAAGAACGTAATATTGTTTTGAGTTTTGTTGTCTTTAACCCTAGAACCGGCGGCTTTAACGAAAATTTATTTTTTGGCGTGTGCAAGCATTTTTTTCAAAAATTCGGCAAAAATAGTAAATGAACCCCAATCCAAAAGTGTTCCGTAGCTTTGTTGTAAAGTAAAGTTTAAAGAATTTATATATGCCAGTAAAAAAATGATAGATGTAAAATTTACATAGTTATTAGCTCAAGAAACAAAAAATGTTCAGTTATGAAAAATAAAAGTTCAACTTTAGGTCTACATAAAAAGTAGTTAAAATTTTTTGCAATTTTTTCCATAAATGTAAAATAGTTTCGTAATTTAGTTCTAAATAGAACTGTATAAAAACATTTATCAAATTAAAATTTCTTATTTTGAAAACACCAGTTTTATGTTCAAACTACAAGGGTGCTAACAAAACTAGGCCTGGTTTGAAATGTAATTTAGGAATATTTTCTTTGCGCAAAAATGAAATATTATTATAACAAAGTGTAGAGAATAAATCAACGAATTGAACTGTATACTTGTAAATTATTATTTCATTAAAGTATTTGAGTTAGCTTGACTTGAATCACAAAATGAGATGAAACAAATGAAACCTCGTTCGGACAAAGGAAATTCAAAAAATGACCGTTAAAACAGATGTACTTTGCAAACTCAAGCAGTAGTATGAATTCTGCGCAAGTCTGTACTTTCAACTGCTGTTTGAATAACATCTAAAAAGTCAAATATAGTTTGCTTTACACCAATCGAAAGATTGAACTTTGATCTATAAATAGATATAAAAAAGTCTATTGAAATAATTCGAATTATAAAAAATATCTCAAACGCAAAATGTGCTGTTTTATTGGTTGAAATCTACCCAATTGCAAAGGTTTACAGACAATTCCATATCTTTGGAACTATGAAAGTCACTTTTGATTTAATGGTAGTTTTAGAAAGTTCAAATCTTAACGAATGCAAAGGTATCTCTACATTATTCTCAAAATATCGCGGTCGAGAGCAATTCAGCTTTAGAGAAGTGACAAAGTAGAGCATCATTGCTTTGTATTTCACGCGCGGCAAAACGTTTACAGAAAACTAAAATTTTAAAACGATGATTACATATGTAAATATACGTTTTAGAAAGAAATGTTAAATACAAAAATTAAAGTTTGAAACATTACCTTTCCAATGGTGATTGTCTTTTTGAGATTGGAAGATTTTTAGTGGGTCAAATATTCAATACAATCACGCGTTACAAATGTGTTGTCATGATCGCACGTTTCGTGCGATCTGCCGGTTCCAGGGTTAAATTATAATTTTGTAAATTTATTATACGAAGGAAGATGTTACATGTAGTATAATATTATGTTATGCTGAATTGGGAACAGTGTGTCTCAAGACGTTTGGCAACACCGATCTTAGCAATGTGCTGGTAGGCTTGCAGAGTTGGTCTTGGTGCTCAGACTTAGTTTGTAGTCGTGTGCAGTTTAAACCTTATAATAAATACAGTAAAACCTCCGTTATCCAAGTTTCCGAATTATCACAGCTAAATTTAAAAAAAAAACATTTGTCAAAATCAATTCTGTTAACTTACAAATAAATTTAAGTTAACTGAATTGATTTCGATAAAAAATTCCTAGTTTAAAAGGATTTCCCAATAAGTAAATTTATAATGAAAACTTTGTGTTAGATTGAACAGAAAGAAAACAAAACTGTTGTTTGCTTTGTACATCCTGAAAACATACGCGCTCTTACACAATGTAATAGTATGGTGACCTTTAGCGGGTGGGTAGTAGAGTGAATAACGAAGCAGTCTGTTTATTTATACTCCCCTCCTCGCGGCATCGTATTTAGGACTCACGATCCTTACCCACCAGTTGTTTCTTCCGCGTGCCACAGTATTTTGTTCTTTTGTTTTTAATCGGTTTCGGTGTTAAACTTTGTGAATGAGAGTGTCATTATGAGCGGAAAGCCAAAGCTTGTTGCTTTATCTTTAAGTCAAAAATGGGAAGCAACCCATAAACGATTAGATGGAGGTGATTCAATAAGAAAAGTGGCAAGTGTTGGGGAAGTGACCGTCGATGATTGGGGACAAAATACTCTAGATCGGAAATTGAAAAGTGGATATTTCTTTCATTTGAGTACATTATCCAACCGTCTTTGTTTATTTTAAATTATATTATTTAAAGACAAATAAAATGGATTTGGAAGTAAGTATGGCTCCAAATCAGCCTGTAACAAAGTAAATGAAGCGGGAACTCGCACCTCAATGGTGTTCTCACGGCCTACAGTATTATCCGAGTTTTTGGTTATCCCAGGTGTGCCCGGTCAAAATTATCTCGGATAAAAAAGGTTTTACTGTATGTCTTATTCTTAACTAAACAACATATTTATTAAAAAACCATAAACGTAACAATATGGTCTGCAGAGAACAATTATTGCAAAACATGTTGAAAGTTTTCCAACACACAAAACACACCATTAAATAAATATAAACTAGAGCAGTCCGTGGAATTGAACAAATAATCCGGATACGTGTTTCAAAAAATTCGTTTGTACCCTCTCCGGTATGTACAAGACAGCTTGTTTGCTAGGTAATAGTTTAAGAACTGGTTTATTATGATTCGCTAAACCTCTACTATTTATTACTCGTATCGATCAAATGAATGGATCCATCAAGTGAACTAGATAAATTGAACCGAATCTTTCAATAGATTCAAGCTTTGAATCAGACTTGCCACACATTTGACACGGGTGCTTCGTATGATACAGTACAAACTATGGGGCGTGAGAAATTCTATTTCAAGCAGGGAAGAAATACAACGTATCATGACTTTTGTGACCTTTTTATCTCATTTGAAACTTTTTTGGGGCTTTATGGGACTGGTATATAAGAATTCCATATTTTCAATTTCATGGTGAGGAAACATACAAAATGCTTTTTGTTCAGCAAAATAATTGTAGTGGTGTTCTTTCACCATCTTTTAGTATCAAATATTATGATTTTTATCATCAAGATGCAACCAAATGTTCCACAATCCTCCCAAGGTGACAGTGTGGTGCTTAAACTCAGACAAAGTGAAGCACATACCTTGAGTCAGGTACTATCAAAACAATACATCCCACTTTGTTATTTCTTTGGACAGATTACAGCATCCAGACCAAGGCGGTTTCTCAGGTCCTTTAACGCTGGTTCTGGATTCAGTTCTCCTTCTTCTCTTTACAAGTATTATTATTTATTATTTTAACAGACAACGCAGATAGAGATAGTGTTTTTGTTAAAGTTTTGCCCGATAGTACACAAAGGAACACATTTTTCTCTTTAAAAGTAGCATTTCCTCAAGTATGACACGACAATGTAATAGTTAAATATTACCTTGTCTCGACCGACATATGCATTCTTGCTGTATTATTAAGACAACATGTTGGAGCCATAACTCCATCTTCAGATTCTAAGTACATCGTTGCACATTCATCCAAAAATATACACACCAGTGCTTAATTTCGTCTGGATCGGTGTTCCGTCACCTCCCAGGACAGTATTTTTTTTAGCACAGTATTTTTAATAAACGGAACGCAATAGAACTCACTTTAACAATAAGTCCGGAATTGAGATTTAAAATAGTACACGCGCATTAAATCCTATTTATTTAATTACTGATTTTTTTGTTTATTGGGTTCAAACGAAGATAATTCTTAAAACCAAACAATCCAATGATGTGTACATGGGATGGAGGAAACTAGGTCCACTAAGTTTTTTCAAACAAATTATAAGTTTTTTCAAAAATCAAAACTTGTTACTTTAACTGGGGCGGGGGTGGAAAAGGGGGTAAAATGTGTGGGTAATTTCTAGTTATGTGCTTCAAACTGATCCCTGACACCAACATATCTGTGAATGCCTCAAATGATCAGCCAAATGTAAGTAAAAGCAATTTTTCATCTATGTGCACTGACAACGATATTGAATTAAACGTTGAATCAGATAGTAATATATTCCTAACAAATTATATGGAGTAGGGAAATGTGGGTTCGAAAGAAAGATTAATTCCCTTAGCTCAATTGTCAAAATGGTAAATTACGCTATACGATACCTATGCATGGAAGTTTCCACATCTCAGTGCTTTTAAAAAGGAGCGCATGGCGATTTCAAAAGAATGGTGTTCTTTTGCGGTTACTTTCAATGGAAGAACCAAATCTGACCAGCTTACCTCTTTGAGAAAAAATCTTTCTACACAAACAATCGGCAAGTCGCTTAGTAGGACAGATTATAAAGGCAAAATCAGAAACGACTGAAACTGTTTATGACACAATCAACCTGAAATCGTCTATGGAAATCTTTATACTATCTACATAAAAATAATAAGCCATTTCGGATCATTTTGAGCTGTTGGAACTTCAAAAGCTAAATGGCGTGGATATAGGTGTTGGATTGCATTCCAGATTTAGTGCCACAGAGATTATAAGTCACGTTTCAGAAGAAATTTGAAAAAGAATAATTCACCTGGTTTTAGACATTTCTGGAGAAATTTCAATCATATCTGAGGAATCTACAAGGTCGAGAGCTAAATCTACTTTGATTATTTATATGAAATGTGAACTTTGAAAAAACTCCTTATTTTTAGATTTGGTAGAACTTCCAAATGAAACAGCTGGCAGCTAAAAACTTCAAAATTATTTCATTTCCTTGTTTTCACATTGAGCCTGAAAAGGTGTTTTAGGCCTTTGAATTAAAAAAATTCTTTGTGGAAGCACACCTGGATGCCACTCAAAGTCTATTTCCGAAAGCTTTTGAGCGATCCCATACTGCAACTCCGCTACGCCGGTCACAAGCCCGGGGCCACATTACTTAGTGATGTTGGAAGGAGGAGTGATAGGGGAGTAACACCTCTCAAAAAACCTTGGTCCATCTGGCTCCGGATGGTAGCACCATGTAAGGGCCCCTGCCTAGGGTTACATGGTGAAAACAGGTCAACGGCTTCGAAGGCGGATGAGGACCCAGGTCCCAACGGTGGAGAAGGCGGAAGAACCAACAACGTGCTGCCTTGCACACGAGGGTGTGGAAACCCAAAGGCTAGGAGAAGGAACTCCGAGAATAAACCAAGGATGAAGAATCTATCTACTGTTCCACATGAGCGATGAGCGGAATCAACAATTTGTCCCCAGGTGGTACGTTGGGCAAGAGCCCGGCTAGTCCACCCTCTTCGGAGGCAAGCCTCTCGGATTCTGGGGGAGGCCAACTGTCGCGGATGGAGGAAGAGGAGAGGATGGAAAGAGAAGAGGAGGTGAGGGAAGCAGAGGGCTTTCCTGTTCGCCAGTTCACGGAACAAGACCTTGAACTGGTACATCAAGCGGTGATGTTGGGGGATCAGACCCTAAATGTTACTGCTGATGAAAACAGCCACACCGAGAAGATCATGGATCTCGGTGAGGAAGATAAACTGCTGGAAGGTGTTGGGTTACTGCCCGACACTGAGGTAGGCAGTAATAAGGACGGGAAACCCAAGAGGAAGACCCGGAAAGAAACACGTGAGGCTAAGGGTGTTTGGTTGCCCAAGGCCGAATGGAAAGAGGTGGTCGGCAAGAAGCGGATGGGGTTAACCGAGGGGGAGCATAAGAGGAACCTTTCGGCGAGCACATCGTCTGCAGAAAAGTTGGCACCTTCTAAGAAGAAGCAGAGACAGGGGGAGGGATACCCTTCGGCCTGTCCTGAGAAAACAAGCGGGGAAGGTGTGAATAAGACCGCCTATAGAGACCAGCTTGTAGGAGAAAAGATGGTCATAGTCCCATTAGCCTATCCGGAGGTAAGACTCACGGAAGACCAACTAGAGGCCCTTCAAGAGGCTTTGATTGAGGAGATTAGTCTGGCCGACGGCGAGACAACTCTCCAATTTCAAAAGACCTATGGAGAAAGAGGGGCACTAGTTATTACCTGCGACAATGCAGAGACAACAGAGTGGTTAAAGAAGACGGCTCCTAAGTTGAACACTGGAGGGGAAGGCGGAACCGCGGTGAGGGTAGGATGGTATAAAGACCTCCTGCGGACCACCAAAATTCTTCTGAGGACTTCTAAGTGTTTGGCTAAGAAAGAGCCGGCTGCCCTTCTTAAGATGTTGGGCAGGCAAAACAAAAACCTGGTTGTTGAGGACTGGAGGATGGTGGGTGGCAAGAAGGAAGAGAGTTATCAGATTCTCATTCTTGTCATTGATGAGCTGTCAGCCAGAACGCTGAAGACAAGGGGATGGAAGGTGTACCTGGGCCTGGAGCAGGTGCATCTGAGAGTCCTTAAGGAAAATCTTGATGATGAAGGGAAGAGTCCTGCAGATAAACCTTCAGCATAGCAAGGCTGCAACTGCGGTGCTGTGCAGGAGGTTTGCTACAGGGAACCTGGATGCTGTCCTGATACAGGAGCCTTGGATTAGACAGGGCAAAGTATCAGGATTAGGAAACACAGGAGGCAGGTTAGTGTATGCTAAATGTGATAATGGTCCTAGAACATGCATATTAGTAAATAAGAGACTAATGTATGTACCTGTTCTAGAATATTGTTCCAGAGACATGACCGTGGTAAGACTCGTCATGGCTGAACTTGGAAAAACTCTACTGCTATCATCAATTTACCTTCCGTACGATGATGGCAGAGGACAGCTGCCGACAGGGATTCAGGACCTTGTGGAATACGCTGACAGGAGAGGGTCGGACCTCATCCTGGGATGTGACGCCAACGCACACAACATGGTGTGGGGGAGCACAAACACTAATAGGAGGGGTGAGTTACTATTAGATTACATTATCTCCAATAATTTAGAAATAATTAATAAAGGTAATGAACCAACTTTTGTAACCAAAGTAAGGAGTGAGGTTATCGATCTTACTCTAAGTACTGCAAGGATGGCGAAGAGGATACATGATTGGCATGTATCGTCGGAGCCATCTTTGTCAGATCATAAGCATATTTGTTTCAGGATAGGTGAACTGAAACTACAATGCCAGACGTATAGGAATCCGAGAAGGACGGACTGGGAATCCTATGAACATGATCTTGGGGTGAAAACAAGACTCATGACAGGTAAGATCCAGGATGTAGATGAACTGGAGCGCGTGTCTGATGAGCTCAGTGGGGCCATCATGGGCTCCTACGAGAAGCACTGTCCTTTGACACGTGTGAGGAACGTGGGAGCTGGGTGGTGGACCCATGAGCTGTCAGTTATGAGGAAGAGGGTGAGAGCACTCTTTAAGATCGCTAAGATCCAAGGGAACTGGGTTACTTATCACGACCTGTTGTCTCAGTATAGCAGGATGATAAGGAAAGCTAAGAGGGACTCCTGGATGAGGTTCTGCGCGGAGTTGGAGGGTGTGCGGGAAGCATCCAGGATACACAAACTCTTGGCTAAAGACCCAGTATCACCGGTGGGCAATATCATAAAGACCACTGGGAAACTTGCTGTGGAGCCTGGAGAAGTGCTTGAGGAACTCCTGATGGCACATTTTCCGGGGTGTACGGTAACACAAGGCGGTGGGGGAACATCTTACAATTGTAATGATGGAGGACCCACTGCTAAAACAGCTGACTGGAAACTGGCCAGTCAGATAGTAACATGTAGTAGGATCGAATGGGCCGTGGGGACATTCGATCCATATAAAGCTCCTGGTGGTGATGGGATCAGACCCGTCTGCCTCCAGAAAAATGTAGACAATCTGTGGACAGTGCTATGCAGGCTATATAGGGCCAGTATTGCCACTGGACACATTCCA
>JAGFPH010004322.1:531-10874 GCA_018207615.1 Philaenus spumarius | reverse complement strand
AATCGATAAAAGAATGAAATTGTTTAAGTCTACGTTCTAGGATAGGGTTGAGTTTAGTAATATATAGTTTATGACATATGCAGTTTGATTAGATCTATAATTTATTAAATACTAGCTGACCCGCCAATGCTTTGCTATTGCTTAATTTGAAACTTTGATAGCCTGTAAATCGTATCCCTGAGGGCCGATGTAAATTATAATGGGATTCTGTTCATTGCTTGATTTACCTAACCTAAAATTATATTCATTTTTTGATCCAAATCAGTTGTTGATCAAAATCAGCTGTTGATCAAAATCAGCTGTTTTAAGTTTTTCATACGAACAGCTGTTTTTTGTGCCCCTGATAAAATCAAAAGAAATATTTCTTCTTCTTCCTTAATATTGACCTTCCATAAGATTAACATTGAAACTTTGAGGGCCACTGGGGCGTAGCCCTTATGTCCTAGGACTTCTGTAAATGGCCTAAAACCTTCCCAGGGTTAACCTGTGTTACTATGCAAAATTTCAAAGCAATCGGATGGACGGTTTGGTAACGCATAACGGACAAACAAACGGACATACATTGAATTTTATATATATAGATTATTGAATGATAAAAATTTGAAAGTTTTAAAATTAAGTAATTCTCCTGAAATGTACCAGAAGAATCAAATGGAATCATTCATATTACATGGGATCATATATTTTTTTAAGTACCTACAGGAATCAATTTTTCAATATTAGATTTTTCTAATTTGTATTATTATTTGTATTGATTTACTTTATGCGAGTTAGACTAATTAAGGAGTAGTATAGTGCACAGAGGCCTAGCATCAACTAGTTTTGAACCTGCCAATCTATGTTGGAGGTTCCAATGTTAGCGAGTTGTATGCACACGCTATCCTATTAATTACCAGTAGCGCTCCCCAGTAATTTAGTAAATAACTAAAGCACTTAAATTTACTGCTAGTCACTTTCTCAATTTATATAAATCATTTGAAATTTTACTGGGTTTTTACAATTTAAAATTTTTTATGCCATTTAAAAAAATAAATGTTTGGCTATTGAAGTTTTAGATTTAACATGTTCGATACCGAGCGTCGCACTGTTTTTCACCACAGACTATCGTGACATTGGACTGGAATACACACAGACTGGGACAAACCGTTGTGATATTCACCACAGACCACAAGTATGATTTTGTTCAAATGAACTAATATACTTTTTAATAACCTAAAAGCTATGTCAAGCATACTTATTTTTTTGTTTGTTTACTGTTTTCAGCGTTTTTGAAGTCGTCGCATATATACAACATTCAGTTGATGTCAAGAAACATACTAAGTTTTTTTGTTAGACTTTGAAGAAAAATTAGTAAAACAAAGAGTTTTGACCAAAGTTGCTCAACCAATAAAAATTAAGACTGAAACACAAAGGAGGAAAAGTAGAAAATAATTCAGAAATTGTTTCGGGGAGAAAGGTTCCTGAGAATTTTAAGTCTTCGCATTAACACAAAACAAAAAGGCGGGAAAAACGACCAAGAATTGTGGCTTGAGAAAGGGTTTAATTTTAATGATAACTTAGCGTCTTCACATCCCCACGTTCAAAATCATCAAAGTTACAGACCAAGCACCACATATGAGCGGTAGACCTTCTTACATACTGATACCAATAAATCAGGTCTTTAAAATACACTAGTACTTCAAAATTAGCACTTAAAATAACAAAATAACACTGCCACAAATATGCGACATCAGTTTATTTTAATTAAACTAGATGTCGCACCTTTGCGGCAGCAGTCCGTGGATATGAAACCGGCCGTCTCATACATGCAGCGCTAAACTATGCGTAGGGAAAAATTTTAGTATGGTGGTAGTGAACGTGTTAAGAACAGTCATTTCAAAAGGTAACCCTGTTCATAGTTTAGATCTTTTTAGTGTATTACCGGTACTTAATATACTCATACGGGGTTTGCAGAAAGAAGCTGTAAGAAAAACATTTACTGAGAGGAATGAAGAACAGAATAGTTCAATAATTATATAAGTTAATGTTTGCTTGAGTTAATGTTCAGATCACTTTTTAATATCATTAGATTTTAGCAAGTCCAAACATGTTCTCATTAGTGTTACAAGCACAAATAACAAAGCAAACAATAATAATGAAACATAAACATCAAATAAATATGTTTGGGTCTCTACCTCTGCTAGGATGTTCTGTTCATAGCTACTGGGATTTCTTGTTTTTTTAGAGGTTGGCTTAAGATAAAATTGTTAAATTGGATGTTTGAGGTGCCCTAATTTTACTATTTTAGGTTATTTTTTAAGATAGTACTGATTGAAAAATAGTAATTGCTAATGTACATGCTACTTAAGCACTAAAGATTCATTTAAGTATTTAAGTTAGCACAGATGCATGTAAGCCTTTAAAACTCTGTCCTTTTTATATTTTGAAATAATTGTAATCCTAATTGTAAAACAAAACATTGTTACTGTATATCAAAAGTACATATGAATTGAGGTTACAGTAGATTAATTGTTATCATCTTCACTTTCATTACTTATACAAATACCAGTATATTCTGATAGTGGGTAATTACACAGCACATTAAAACACACACATATTTACCTGGCAAGGCATGGTGGTTACAATGTTTAATTAAAACATAAGGTAGCAATTAACCTAGATAAACACTTGTAACGTTCTATTACAACGTACTGTATCTAGCTTCAATCTAGTTTTGGGTCAGTAAAAGTATAACTTGTGACACAAACAAAAAGTCAAAAATTTTGTCAGCACTATAATAAGTTGTTAAGTGTAAACAAATTATCCTGCAAAATTATGTTTAAATTGCCCTGAGCTATAATTTTGTCTGCGTTTTCATTTAAGATATCAAAAAGCACCCCCACACAATTGCTCAAGTTTGACTAAAATAACACACATCAATTGATACGTATGTATCAATTATTGTGATTTAGTACATACGCTCAAATTTATTTGTATCATCAATGTATATATAAATAAATGTATTTCAAAATGTTTGTAAAAAAAACTAGCCATTGGCGGATGCTTGGATTTCAGCCAGATTTTCAGGAACAAGTTACAAGCTTTGATAACTTTTTTTATTTGCAATTTATTACTATCTATATATTTTAAAAAATTCTTGCTTTTTATTCACTCACTTCCTAAAGTTAATACTAAACCGATTTTGATGATTCCTTTTTTATTTAAAAGATAATTTCAAGTTCTAAGTCACTGTGAAGCTAAATATTTGATTTACACTTTTATTTTGTTTACATTTTGAGTTTAAAAATCACATTAGTATGCAATAACTAAATTAATAGGAAATAATTATCTCTAAACAGCTGATAACCTAATTGAGTTTCATATACATACGTTATTTACTTTACTCGACTGTCAACAGATGATTTAGGTTATATTTATTGTTTATGTGTTTTAGGTTTTATTTGTTGCTGTGTATGTTGGTGGGTAATTGAACTACGAAGTTTTGTTTAGGCTTTTTATTTTTGTCATCCCTGATAATAAATGACAGTAATATTGTTAAGATATGTGGTAATTGAACTGAGAATTTGAATAGGCTTACTTTTAATAAATTATAAAGGTGAAAAACAAGTTGAATTTCGTTATCAGTACTTTACATTGAGAGTACTTTACATTGAGTACTTTTCGGTTTTAAGGCTTTACAGTATTTAACTTACAAGTATAAATAATACATCAAATTAATGAAAGAGCAACACAAACAGTTTTGTTGGTCCACCTATGTGCATGCAGATGCACTGTTTCCTCTGTCTTCCGTTAGAAAGCGCTAGTAGCAAACATGCCGACTAGTAACAGAAAACTTTTTGTGTTTTACACTTTACAAGGACTGAATCTGTAGTTACAATGCAACGATTGTTCTGTATTAAGTTTAAGTGTAATCCTCCAAGACATAATAACATCCATAGCTGGTACGATCAGTTTGAAGATACCGGCTGTTTTTGCAAAGGGAATAGCATGGGACAACCAAGAGTGACTGAAGAACATGTTCAAAGAGTGAGAGTATTTCAAGTGTAGCAACAAGAAATCAGTTCGGAAGGCTAGTCATGAAATTCCAGTGATGTATGTGTGGAGAGTATTAAGAAGACGCTTACAACTACAAACTTATTGTTTGCAGTTGTTACAAGCTCCAAAGCCTACTGACTACAGTTTAGGTGTCAACTTTGTAAACGATATGTAGTTGTATGTTGATGAAGATTTTCTGGATCATGTCGTCTTGAGTGATGAATTGACATTTCACCTAAATGGACAAATGAACGCTAATAATGTGTGCATCTGGGGGTCTGCAAATCCCCACAAGACAGCAACGAGACTCCCCTAAATTGAATGTTTTTGTGCCATATCCCAGCGGAAAGTTTTTGGGCCTTTCTTTTTGCTGAAGTAACTGACATAAAATCAGGAAAGTAGTAACAAGATACCATATAAAACAGAGGCAAAAGCAAAGGTTTTTCAGAAAAGGCAAACAGGGAGGGGCGATAGACTCACAGACAGACTCTTTGTCTGACATAGTGGATGGATAGACGATGTGGAGAAACAAATTTCTATCATACCATGGATGTTTTAGTTAACACTCTACAAATTTGGAATCATACAATTACCTGGGTGTATATATTGAGAAAATATAATGGATAACAATGAATTCACTAATTTCAACTGTAATGCATGGAATGCAGAGAGAGGACAAGTAGGCTGTTAGTTAAGTAAAGCTAAAAAACTGGACACTACTTAAGCCAGCTAATTAGAGCACTTCATAAACAACTGAAACTCATATTCGAATTTCAACAACTTAGAAATTATTCATGTTGTAAAATAGTTGAACCATGAACTCCATAGAAGAATTCAAAATTTGAAAAGCAACGAACGTGATTCTACAATTCTAATAAATGACCAACTCTCCTTCAAGTCAAAGTTTGAGACGTTAATCCAGGCACAACACCCTTCAGTGTCTACAACTGAAGACATATGTGGTTAAAACCAGCAATCGTGTCGACTCGCCGATCAGACGTGTACGTTATTGAAATAATGTGCGGTATTTTTTCGTATACTTTAAACTGTTATTGACCTCTGTGCGGAGCGAAATGTGTTTTGTGTGTATATGAGTGTTTCAAAAATCATGATGGTGGGTGAATAGCCTGAAACTGCTGTTGAAATAAGGTAGAAACTATCTCAGAATTGGGGTTATTGTATATGTATATTAATGTACCGAAGTGATAACACCTGACACTATAGTAAATCCGCTCACAATCTGGTTTATAATGTCATATAGCAGAGGGCTTTGCATACAGTGTACTAAGAGGAACAAATTTTAGAATATGTTACACGATAAAGTAAGAACAAAGAAAAAATTATGAAAAGCAAAATAATGAAGAAAATGTGCACAGTAAAGAGAATCAGAAATTGAAAGCGCCTTGAAAGTGCTACTGACAGAAGGCTACCTTGCAAGACTTGGTGCTCACTGATCTAACAAAAGGTTAAGGACCAATTGGTCTTGTTAATTAAAAACCTGGTTTTCAGGAAAAATAGTGTAGCTGCGTTAAAGCTGATGCCTTTATATTGAAGAACAAAAATAGATTAATGCTTTTCTACTCCAATAATTTATTAGTTACTTGTTATCAATCTATTGGGAGGCTGTTGGAGCCACTAGCTTCGCACCGATTTTAGCAGAGTCATTTTTTGGAGTGCAAATTGCTCGAGACTATTTTCGACTTGTCAACACTGCGACTTCTATTCAATGGATTCAATGGATCTATTCTATAGATTTTACGGATAAAATATTCTTTGATTCTTGGGAAAAAATTTAAAATAAATTTGTTCAACAGCCTATGTTCTCACAAAAATTCTCTTACTTAATATACAAAGTATGGTGTAAGACGAAATTGGTTTTTAATAATTTTAACGTTTTTCTTAACTACCGGTAACACTGAAGCATTGGAATATCTGCAGTGTAATAAACTTTCAACAAATTAAATTTAAAATTTTATTTTTCACTCGCAGTGAAACGAATTACAGTAAAATTCTTCTTATTTAAAGGACAAAGTATGGCTTGTATTTCTGAGAGGATTAAAAATTGTGTTTTTGTTCATAAATGGTAAACAAAAGCAAAAATTAAAAAGCCCTCTTCCAGGTGCATTAGGCCTACTTTTGTCCATCTATATTAAACAATTTCATATTTTTAAGTGCCATAGATTTGGCTAGTCATTGCACACAGATACACAGACAGAACACACACCCCGAACAAACACTTCCTTTTATTATTATAGGTTATTTACTTTAGTTATGCCTACAATTGTCCGTTCAA
Organism: Philaenus spumarius; assembly: GCA_018207615.1. Classification (NCBI taxonomy): domain Eukaryota; kingdom Metazoa; phylum Arthropoda; class Insecta; order Hemiptera; family Aphrophoridae; genus Philaenus; species Philaenus spumarius. The sequence continues at coordinate 4,546 of JAGFPH010004322.1, read as the reverse complement.
CAATAGCTTTGTACCTAACAAGTTACCGCTGATTTAAACGGAATATAAAGATTAATAAACAGATTATTTCCCGCAATATTTAATACAATTACGCCTGGCCATAAAACTACCTAAAGCCATGGTGTCTGGCCTGTAATCAATGTTCCAATCTGTTAAAGGCAATAAGTGTTACCAACTTGCTAGTGCTTACAATATGGCTCAATCGCTACTTAAAGTGAAAGTGCTGTACAATAAAACATTTCCCCAGCATGGTTGGGTAAATACCACACCCCTTAAACTGTTTAGATTGCAGGTTGTGTGTAGGAAATGTTATCATTGTTATAAGCGTTGTAAATTACATAATTGTATTGTTATGTAAAGTCGACTCACTGTGGCTAAGGTCTGGACCCTTTCTATGTAGTGTTCTGGCGACTGAGAGAGGTCTGTGCATCCTTCTTGGTCCTGCAACAGTTATTAAAGGATTTAAATTGTGTAATAATAAATTATTATTGGTTTAATTTATAATAGTGAAACTGATTTTTTCTACGCTTCTTTTTTCAAAATCAAAACTAGTTTCACTCTGAGGTAAAAATCTATCTCAACAACAAAACAAACTTAGAAACAATTATTAGCTGAACTAAATTACAAAAATGATTAACACTCTACTGTTATAATATATAAATAACAAGTAATAACAATTAATTATAAATAAAACAAAATTAAAATCTTCCTTAAACCGATAGAATAGAATAGAATATATACATTACTAGATGACTCGATCTGGCTTTGCACGGATAGACAAATCAAAGTTAAATGTATATTAACCAAAAAAATATATCAATAAATATATTCTATGTATTTCTTATGAGGATTTTTAGTAACTTTGACCTCCCCAAACCACCCCTAAAATTTCGAATTTTTTTAAAAACCTTTCTTAGCGAGCACCTACCGTCCTAGAGGAAGCTACATACCAAATTTCATTCCAATCCGTTTGGTGGTTTTTGAGATTTCGTGATGAGTGAGTCAGTGAGTGGTATTAGGATTTTATATATACCAGGTGTCTTAAAAGTCACACCCTCCCCCTTTAACTTTTGTGTTTGTTAAAACAAACAAATATTCTTTGGGGAACGATACTAACTTAGCATAAAGTATCTTTTGAAGCAAAATGGGTAATTTTGAGTGTCCTCTAAAAATATGGGATTTTGGGGGCAACTCGAAATTTTTAAATGGTACGTATGGTCATGTGATACCTTATTTTAAAGGTCTATTGAAGACTAGGAAAATGACATAAATAAAATCAAAATCGGACCACCCAAAACAAAATGGCGGATTTAAATGTGTTGAAATAAATCGACATAAAGTTGCTAATATTTCGAAAAGGAAGATTATTTAGAAAAAATTTCAAGTGACGAAAAAAGTTTATTTCAAAGTGCTTGACCTAAAAATTGCTTTCAAATCGATTTCGTAAATTTTATTTTAACAAAATTTTCTGAGATGTAGGAGTTGACTTAAAATTTACGAAATCGATTTGGAAGCAATATTTTATTTCAAGTATTTTGAAATAAACATTTTTTGTCTCTTGAAATATTTTCTAAAAACTCTTCCTTTTCGAGATATTATCAACTTTATGTCGATTTATTTCAACACGTTTAGGGCCGCCATTTTGTTTTGGGTGGTCCGGTTTTTATTTTCTTTATGTCATTTTCCTAGTCTTAAATACACCTTTGATATAAGGTATCACATAACCATCGTCCCATTTAAAAATTTTTAGTACATTTAAAAAACTTTATGTCGATTTATTACAATTCGTTTACGGCAGCCATTTTATTTTATTTATGTCATTTTCCTATCCTTAAATAGACCTTTAAAATGAGGTATCACATTACCATACTTCCCATTTAAAAATTTTGAGTTGCCCCCAAAATCCCCCATTTTTAGGGGACACTCAAAATTTCCGATTGCTTCAAAAGATACTTTGGGCTAAGTTAATATCTTCCCCAAAGGATATTTGTTTGTTTTAACGAACACAAAAGTTAAATCGGGAGGGTGGGACTTTTAAGACATCTGGTATAGATTTAACATTACATTAAGGTTAACATGACATATTTTAAACAATGACCTAAGTATGGAATACTATGGGAGCAATTTGAAAGATAGGTGGCAAAGAAAAACTTATTAACCTAAACTAACGGAGTAAATATATATAAATAATACTTATAACAAAATATAAGTGAACCAAAGCTTATGGCAGTGTTAAAATTGATTCTTGGATATGGATATGGATTCCTTAAATAATAAGTTTTTTCGGACAAATATAAATTAACAATAATTAATACACTTTTTACAGAAGCTAACCAAAAAGACATTTCAGATGTTACTAATTCATATTTTATACATACTTTAATTTGTAAAATTGATTTGAAAAACTTAAGAAGGACAGAACGAATCATAGGAAATTTATAGAGGTACAATATAGAACAGACTGCTAATGGTTTTCAGTTTTATGATAAATTGATTCAACATTGTGGTATTTTAATAAATTATGTCCTGTGTTATTGTGCTACAAATGTTTTACACCGTTCTGCTCAATTTCGGCAACTCCCATACAAATATTTTGACTCAGACAGTTTTTCAAAACTATTGTTAAGTTATTGTCATATCCCATCCCAATTCAGATCGTTAATGCTTCATATTAAAAACAAAATCATATTTTCCTGCAGAAAGTGTTTTCACAAAAGATTGGCTTTACAAAAATGTTTAATTAATTATTTAAAGTTTCCTAAAAAATGTTAATGACATTACTAGAGTGATAATAGGAAAATTTCCTGCACAATATCTGTAGATATCTGTAGAATATATTTGAGAAAATTTAAAGAAAATAACAATTTTAGACAATTTGAATTTCTATACATAAACAATGTTTACAAAATCACACAGGATAAAACAAAAAAAGTATCTTAAAACTAGGCCTATGTTAATTGTTTACGCTTTTCAGCAAGATAGCTTTCTGCCCCTTTTGCAAAATTTCTTTAAACCTGTCTTTTTGGCTACGGGCAATTCATTGTGTTTATTTTGTGTTCATTAATTTAATTAAAATGTTGTTTATATAAATTGGCCCAACTTTATTAAAATTAAGAAGCTATCTTAATTTAGGGAAAAATAAAACCAACATCCTTGTTTATACCTTCTTCCGAAGATGAATTAATTATGAAATGAATATGACAAGCAAAGAAGTATTTTGTTTAAACGTTTCTCTTGTCCTCCAAGTACAATAATTCATAGGCAAATTTTGGAAGAGGTTTAGTCAAAAACTATTTGGCTGATTTTTGTCAAATAAAACAATGGATTGTAAATACACTCACAGTAGTCATACAAGAATGTAGCTTTTGGTTTACGAAATATTTTCTTTTATTTATTTATTCATACAATTTTAATGGGTAGAAGTGAGAAACATTCTAAAGAAGTCATGTATATAATAACCTCAAAAGTAAAGTAAAAAAAAAAAATCAACAGAAAGGAAGTAATGTATAAGACATTTTTTTAATAAATAATAGCTTCATTATTCTGTAATTAGTGGATCCTCAAACATAAATAATAATGCAACATTACACACTACATTCAATTACTGGTATTTACAAACAGTCATGCAATAGGGGATTATTTCCACTACCCACCTCTGTTTCAAATATAAGTATTGTTTAACATTTTTTATATCTATATATATAAAATTCAATGTATGTCCGTCTGTTTGTCCTTTATGCGTTACCAAACCGTCGATCCGATTGCTTTGAAATTTTGCATAGTAACACAGGTTAACCCTGGGAAGGTTTTAGGCCATTTATCGAAGTCCTAGGACATTAGGGCTACGCCCCAGTGGCCCTCAAAGTTTCAATGTTAATCTTATGGAAGGTCAATCTTAAGGAAGAAGAAGAAAGATTTCTTTTGATTTTATCAGAAACAGCTGTTCGTATGAAAAGCTTAAAACAGCTGATTTTGATCAACAGCTGATTTTGATCAACAACTGATTTGGATCAAA